>JAGPOY010010438.1:0-10174 GCA_018983105.1 Silene uniflora | reverse complement strand
AAACCTAGACACCTAGTGAACCAATGTAATGATTTTATTCAACTAAACAACTAACATTTTCTAATCTACTGACCATCAAAGTTTACTCCTTTTGTTCCCCATTATTTGTTTACCTTTTTTATTCTTTGTGACGGGTATTTTAATCAAAGGCAAACAAATGATTGCGATGGAGGAGAGTATTAGTACTATTTAGAGTTTAGGACATTTAGATATAAGGACGCATTTGTATGCACATAGAGTCTATATTCACATTCAGCAATCTAAAAGAAGTAGGCGACCAATAGATAGGTATTTGCCTGAAAAATGCAAAGCATCTTTAAATGTTACAACATGTATGGATTACAAATTGTCACTGAAGTTGAATTTGTGACCTTAAGAACAACAATGAAACAGTTAACTTATTGAAGCCCAAAAACCCTTGACTCTTTCTCTAAAGCTTAATGAAATGGATTATATGGAGTATAAAAGAATATGAGCATTGCAAATTCAACAACCGAGTAGGTAAGATTAACTAAGTCAAAGTAGATGTAACAAACATTGAGGAAAATTACACGAAATGTCCATAAATCGAAAAGAAATGGTAGTATATTAACTGAAGCTCTGCATATGAACCGTGGAATTTATACTCGTTCGCAACAGTTAACATATCATACTTTAATTTCAGGATTAAAACTCAACCAAAATCCCTATTCGATGGTCAATCATTTCAAAATAAACTAAATTCACTACAAAAAAAAAGGCTCTTTGCGACAGCATTATGCGACGGAAAAAAAATCCCGTCGCAAAAATGACATTTGCGACAGAATTTGCGATGGAACTTGTATTTGCAATGGAACTTGCGACAAAGTAGGTTGGCGGGTGTTTGGCGCCAAACCATTGCGACGGAATTTGCGATGGATTTTATTTTGCGACGAAATTTGCAAGGGACTTTATTTATGCGACGGAATTTGCGAGGGACTTTATTGCTGCGGCGGAATTTGCGATGGATTTTATTTCTGCGACTGAATTTACGACGGACTTTATTTTTTGCGACGGAATTTGCTATGGAATTATTTTTTGCGAGGAAATTTGCGACGAATATAAGTTTTTTTTTTCATCCCACATCGGAAGAATTACACTCATTCCATATGTTTATAAGTGTTGTTTCAATTGATACTAAAGAAAAAACTTGATAGAAAGAAGGATCACAAGGGTCTATGTGCAAGTGTATTGGTAAAAAACGAACTTGATAGAGAGTAGAATGAAATTGGTAAAAAAAAAAAAAAATAATAATAATAATAATAATAAAATTCTTTTTTTAGAATTCCGTCGCAAATTCCATCGCAAAAGAAAAACTATTTTTTTAATAGTCTATTCCAATTAAATTCCGTCGCAAATACCGTAGCTAACAATTTTGTGATGACCTGTTCCATCGCAAATAATCCCTTTTGCTACGAAATTGTGCAACTACCCGCATCCATCGCATATTCCGTCGCAAATGACCCTTTAGCGACGGATTTTTGCTTGTTTGCGACGGATTATTGCCGTAGCTAAGGACATTTTTTTTTGTAGTGATTAATGGTCCAACATTCACCTGAAATCACATTCAATCAAAACGCTAGAATCTGAAACTTAAAACAATCGGAAACAATACCAAATAATGCCGCCATCTTTATTTTCGCCAGAGAAAAGTTTTGTTACGGTGGTGACACTAATCTAACCTGTCATCATTGATCAGGTTAATTCTCGATTAGTTAATTTGATGCATAAAGCCAATCAATTTCGCAATCCAGAAGAAATAGTAATACACTAATCGAATTTGGATCATCAAAAGCAATAAGGAAAACAATCAGCCTGTAAGTAATCCCCAAATTAAATCACATCTACAAAAACACTCCGTATCAACTAAAACAATTCGAAAGGGAAAAAAAAATTACCGACGACAATTGTAATAGAGAAGATGAAATTGATCATTTTCGTCGCAGATAAGCATCGCTGCGGTGGTTATGGATGCGGCAGCCTTTCAGATTCATCAAAGGGTTATTCATCGAGTTCATCATTCAAGAAGCAAGAAACGAACGGATGATAATTGTCAATTGATAAGCAAGAGTGGCTGAGTCACTCTGAGTGGGAGGAAGTGGGTAGTTAGTTTATTATTCCATAACTGACGATCCGTATTTTGGAGTCTGCTAATAGCGTATATACGTGTATAAAATACGATGAATCAACCACAATTCAACACATCACCTTTTTTGGTTGGAGTGGCTTTTGCTTTAATATATTATGATTAACAATCATCATCTCCAACTGGCTTCATCTAAAAAAAAAAAATCCCCCCTATTCCTCGTGGCATAATTTATTACGAAGTATTTACTTATTCAATAGTCTTTGTTAATGGCATTAATAATTACTCTACTTATTATTATAATAAATATTATTAATATATTAATTAAATATGTGACTAGTATACATTTGAGTAGCAATAAACAAAGTTAAAATGATCTATAAGTAAAACGTCATCCTCAATCCTCTCAACACGTAGTACACCATACTATTTCGCCTGTCTGTCATCTAATCATTCCAAACAACTAACTTTAAACTCCACAGATTTATTTGACATTCACATTTTCCAATTCGTCAGAAATAAAAATACCCACATCAAAATTCTTAATCTTTTTGCTCAGATCATTTCCTATTTTTTATTGTTTAATAGTACCAAAAAACACAAGTATGTCTAAACAAACATACAGTGTTTGTTTCTGTTGCAGAAGAAGGTTTAAATTGGCTATATCTGAAGCTCCTCAAGAAATCAAGACTTTATTTAGCAGATACTCTGAAAATGGTGTTATGACTGTTAATCATCTTCATAATTTCATGGTTAATGAACAGAAGGAAGAGAAGTCAACTGTTGAAGATGCACAAATTGTTATTGATAGTCTTAGACATCTTAATGTCTTCCATAAGTCTGGGATTAATCTTGAAGGTTTCTTTAAATACCTTTTTGGAGATCTTAATCCTCCCCTTTCTCCTAAACTTGGGGTATACTTTTTTTTTATCTTTTTCTTTTAAGTTTTTATTTTGGAGGTTATATATTTTCTGGGTTTTGTTTATTTTGGCTTCTAAATGCTTAGATTGGTTGGTTAATGTTGTTGTAACTGGTAACTTTGTACTATGTCACCGTACACCCTAGCCAATATGAAAGTTGGAGTTAATAACATTGATCATAATTAACTAAGTTCTGGACGGTCATTTGTTTACATTTGGTTTTGTAACAAAGACCAAGGAGAGAGGATGGACCATTTGTGAGAGTGGACAATAGGTTATGGCCTTATGGGGATGGGGATGGTCAAATTACCCTTCAAAAATATTCTCAAAATAGAAAGGTAAACAAATGACTGAGACAACCATAAATGGAATAGGTAAACAAATGATCGGGATGACGGGACGGAGGGAGTGTAACCTGACTAAAATAAAAAAGGGTTTTCAATTGGCTAGGGTGTACGGTGACCTGGTACACGCGGAATACTTGAGAAAATTTCAATTTTAGAGTAGTTATTTTGATTTACCTAGTTTGTTAATTTGCTGTATTTGGAAACCTGGTTTTAGAATCTATGTTTTGGGACCCACATAGCTTGTGTGTTGGATTCTATAGTTGTAAACACAATCTGAGAAGAATGGATTTTGTAAATGCTGTCTTTATCCCGGTAACATTGTTTCATTCTGCATTAGGCAAGTTGAGAGCATTGTGTAGCATCCCTTTTTAATTTGTTGTTTGGTGTGTTTGTTGGTCTTGTGCTGAAGTTACTTAGGGAATCATAGGAATATTAGTTAGGGAGGGGTATGAAATGGATGTTGTTTCAAGTTTTAATCTCGAAATATGATATGTTGAAAACGCGTACAGCTCTTTTGAGCTATGGCCATGTCTCTTTACGACTTAGGTGTGAATTTTTCATGTTTGATGTGAGAGTTTCCTTTGTAAATTTCCATCTTTCCTGAACAATCTGAAAGCAAGCTGTGTGGAAGCAGAATAGCGTTTATGAATTTGCCTGTATTTGCATTTCGAAATATCAGATCTTTAGGTAATGACCTTATGTTCCTGTTTCAAGGTTAGAATGTCATGTCTTGTTATGGTTTGCTTTTTCGCGAACCTTTTGCTTTAATTTGATGTCTGGAAAGAACATATGAAATACCCTGATGATTTATAAAATGTGTTTTTATTTTTCTTTTACGCTAAATATTCCGTAATGGCGAGTCCTGAAAAGGGTTTTCCAATTAGTGGTCCTGGACTCCTGGTAGGAAGAGTATCTATGTTGTCATTTTCCTTTATGTTTTTAAGAAGAAGTGATCTAGGAATCTTCTGATATAGATTGTGTTTGGCCTCAGCACTTCTTTTAATGGATGTGGTCTGAAGACTCTTGTAGCTTACACTTGCAATTTTAAAAAGCTGTATCTTTTAATGTCACTTTTGATGCTACACGCCTACATTGTTACATTAATTCTTGTATGAGACAGTCTAACTTGTGAGGCAAACCCAAATCCTTGTGTAATACGAGTTGCATTTTTGGTTAGTTTCACATGTGAGACCGTCTTATGAAAGTTATTATGTTGACGTTAGTGTAGCACAAAATACATGAAAGTTAATCTAGTACTTGTTGCAGGAATTACTGTATTGCAAGACACAGCTTCACTATGTTTGCTTCACAGTTCTTATTTAAATTTTCACAACTTGTCTTTTGATTTTGTGCTAGTTAGTTTTCGTATCAGCTATTTTAACTTGCATTCCAAAATTTGGTGATAACATAATCTCTATTTTACTCAAAGCCTAGAGGGAAAGGAGTACACATAAGTCCAGTTTTTCACATTATGCTTTCTTTTTTCATTAATTACCGTATTGGTATGGTTAACACCTGAATGGAATCAGCTTTATTATGAAATCTCTAAGTGATGTAGAGGGTTCCACTGCTCATATGCTTTCATATTGGGTTTGAACTCTGCCTTGTTGAGCCGAGTACAAAAAGACAGTCCTTATAGCTAAGTTCTGATGATTATCTTACTGAGATTGTGGTGTGCTTCCTTCTGGATTTGAAATTCCGCTGCTAATTTTTTCATATTAGCATATATCTTATCTATTTTGCTCTGTGCCACTTAGGCTCTAAACTATTATTTCCTGTTATTTCAGGTTCACCAGGATATGAATTGTCCACTGTCTCATTATTTCATATACACAGGCCACAATTCTTATCTTACTGGAAATCAACTAACTAGTGACTGCAGTGATATTCCTATCATACATGCACTGGAGAAGGCAGTGAGAGTGATTGAATTGGATATATGGCCCAATTCTTCTAAAGACAATGTTGACGTTCTTCATGGAGGGTATATATTTTAAATTGAAATCGCCAAAAAAGTTATGTTAGTATAATTTGTGATCAACTCATGAGACAATCGCGCAGGATAATATATTTCCTTAGTGTTGCTCGGCTGACTCTACTTTACTTCATTCGCTTGTAAAACTGGTAGCAAATAAGTTGCTTCCCTTAGTAAATTTTTCAAATTTTGACATTCCTAAAGCTATTACCTAGTCAAGCGCAGCTTTCTTTTATTGTTTTTCCCGTAACGTTTTCTTTCTTTGTTGTATAGGACAATGACTTCTCCTGTTGAGCTTATTAGATGTTTAAAGTCAATTAAGGAGAATGCCTTTTCTGCATCTGAATACCCTGTAGTGATAACGCTTGAGGACCACCTTACTGCTGATCTTCAAGCTAAAACTGCTGAGGTAATCCCCTGGTTTTATGATACTCGTGACGATCTATATACATCAAGTTTTGGATCCTAGTCTTTTTGTTGATGATATCTTTTGCCAATAACCCTTTGGGGCTATGTTATGCACAAGATTGCATAATTCGTAATACCCCGATACAAACATATAATATGGATACGTGATTCATTGGAGTATAACAATAGAGATTATACAAGGATTTGTAATGAGTGAATTTGGTAACCCTGGTTACTCAGACTCAGTTCAAATTCTCCAATGCACTCGCGTGTCCAAGAGTTGGACTTGGCTACTTTGATGAACTTCGTCACGATTTTGGCGTAAAATGAAGTGTCATGTGTCATACCCTTGCACAAGTGTTCTATGTCTGACTAGCTATGCTAGCTTATTTAAAGTGTCAAGAGTAAAATAATAAATGAGGATCATTTTGAGATTTAAAGGGCTACTGTTTTTGTCCAGATGATCACTACCACATTTGGAGATATGCTGTTTTTACCAGACTCAGGCTGCTTTAAGGAACTTCCATCTCCTGGATCACTGAAAAAACATATTATGATATCAACAAAACCACCAAAAGAGTATGATGAAGCTAAACTTGCGAGTGATGAGTCTCAGAAGAGTATCAAGTATACTGGAGATGAAGAAGCTTGGGGAAAGGAAGTTCCCAGTCTTAAACATCATATTGAAAGCGAGAAAGTAAGTACAGCTGTTTGTTTCAGTTGTTTTTCTTTTCTTTTTTTATTTTTGAAAAAATTGCTCAAAATGTTGTTGTAACACGAGGATTGCCGTATGTAGTTTCCTGACTTTGACGGTGGAGACAATACCGAGGACAAGGAAGAGGATGATGACATTTCTGAGTCCCACAAGTTTGAAGCACCGGAGTACAAGTGTCTTATTGCTATTCATGCTGGAAAACCCAAGGGTGGCTTAACTGCTGCACTGAAGGTGGATCCTGATAAAGTGAGACGTCTTAGCTTGAGTGAACAGGAGCTTGAAAAGGCAGTGGTTAAGTATGGAGAGGCAATTCTGAGGTACTTAATGACAGTTGGATATGTTCTTTTACACTCTACTCTCTAGTAAGCTTTTAAATCGTGAAACAAATTTATATACTCGGGCAACAAATTCTTTACATTTGGTTATATCTTTATTTTGTCAATAAAAAACCGAGAGAATATGTCGGTTGCTATAGTGGTACTTATTGATAAGCTTTGGTCATAGTGACCATCTTACTTGCTGAGGATCATTTAACGGAGTACTGCTTGAGTCAAAGTTGATACTGAGTCCATTTTAATGATGGGGTTGCTTCATTTTCTGGTTGATTCTTCCCTTTGTTTCTTTTCTTACCTTTTCCCTTTAATAAGTTTCAATCTTTGGACGGGTAAACATTAAATAGTCTTTTTATACTACTCCGTATAAAGGAAACTGAAAGCGTATTATATGGCTCTTAGGGTCATAATTCATAAAGCACGGTATAGCTACAAAATGATACTGGTGCTTCGTATGGGGATGATATAATACACACTCATCTCCTATGTTTGCCGGATGTTCATGTTATCTTATGTAAAATTTAACACTCACACAATGATGTAGGACTTGGACACTTTATTTTGAGCCAAAAACATTAGGATTTTTATAAAATAGTTGAGCCCAACACTTGAACACAGCCTTTGTTGAATTTATCTCGGCGAGTCAGAGTTACATGGCTTATCTCAACTCAGATGAAGCTGGTTGGCTAATAACCATGCAACTATTACTATAGCGGCTCATAGCATATTAGCATGACACCTAGACACTTAGAAGCCTAGAAGGTTTTCTTGGTAACAAAGGCTGGGTTAGGTGTGCCAAATTTAGAGAGTTATGAGGCAATGATTTGCAAACTGAAGTGTTTCGGTAGGTTTCACGATAATGGATGCCTATGCAGATGCCGTAGGTAAGATGAAGTCATTGAGCAGTGCTATTCGCGACTTAATTTGAAATCTGTCAACCTCACCCTTTTGACTTAGTAGATTCGAGTTTATTTCCTTTCGACAATGCATAGTTGCACCTGTAAAGTGTGAAGACTATGAAACCCTTCTAATCATACATTAAATACTCTCGCTTTTGAATTTTCAGGTTCACGCAGAAAAATATGCTTAGAATTTATCCCAAGGGTACAAGAATCAACTCATCAAATTACAACCCACTCATTGCATGGACGCATGGAGCTCAGATGGTTGCATTTAACATGCAGGTTTGTCTTCCCGGCCTATATATTAATAAAAAGTGAATCCTTGAGTATTCGTTGAGCTTGTAAAGAGTAAAACAATATTTAATTTTTCTTTTGGTGACAGGGATATGGAAGATCCCTATGGCTGATGCAAGGGATGTTCAGAGCTAATGGCGGATGTGGATATGTTAAGAAACCAGATTTTCTCTTAAAGAATGCTCCAAATGGTGAAGTATTTGATCCAAAAGCTAAGCTCTCAATTAAGAAGACCTTGAAGGTGAGTAGCTTATTCTATAATTAACACTTTTGCATTTGGGACATTCTTCAGGTTGTCCGTCTTGATGAAGTGACTTTCATTATCACTTTGATGATGTAACGTCTTGATATTTTGCAGGTATCAGTATATATGGGTGAAGGGTGGTATTATGATTTCAAACATACACACTTTGACCAGTTTTCACCTCCAGATTTTTATGTTAGGGTAAGCTACGTAACTTTGGTTAATATAATCTCCTACTAGTTATCTTTCTTTCTCCTCATCACCCCTTATATCCTTATCATTTGCATGTTAGTATTAAATTTAAGGTTTGACACTGCATCGTGACTGCTTTGCAAAGGGTTTGCATGTTACTGCAACCGTATTTTGAGGAGGTATCGGCCCCACATATGGCACAACCACCAATATTAGCTGGTGACAACCGATTGCGTGATCAAGGCTGAAGCCGATATTTGTTATTTAATACCATGAATCCGTGATCATAGCGGATCTGTTATGTCACAATTTG
Organism: Silene uniflora; assembly: GCA_018983105.1. Lineage (NCBI taxonomy): Eukaryota > Viridiplantae > Streptophyta > Magnoliopsida > Caryophyllales > Caryophyllaceae > Silene > Silene uniflora. The sequence goes on along the minus strand of JAGPOY010010438.1, from coordinate 1,428 downwards.
CTACACCCAAAATCCAACAATGTTAAGCTAAAATTAGAGTTTTGTTATCTATTTACCCCCTCTCTCTTCTCTCTTTCGGTGCGATTATCAACGCAATTTAGTTATTGGTGAATGGGAACTGCCTCTTTTTGGTTGATACAGGGTTAAACTCTTGTGCTTCCTCCCATTAGCTTGCCATTTACGGGCCCATGAGGCATTAGGCTAAATTTGTTATGTGCTTTGTATGCTTTCATTATTAGAAGTAAATCTTGAAGGTCCCATTTTTCCCTGGTCCCGGAATTTGATATGTAAAGTAAAATGGTTTTGTAAGTTGGCTGCGCTTCCTTTTCTTGTGAAGTAGCAATAATTCGATGAAATTCGTGTAGCAATTATGAGTCATCAAGAAATAATCTCCCCGTGTTGTTAACACAGGAGTAAGGCTACATACATTGAACCCGCCTTAGACATTCGACCTTCCTTAACCCGCCCATGGCCATCGGCTGGATCCCTCGAGTCAGTGAGTAATGTTGTTGAAACGGAGAGATTTCGTACTTATTTATGGTCTAAAGGGAATGTTCTCTACATTTCGTTGGTCTTCTAGAGTAGGTTGAGAGGGTCGTAGCATGTAATGCAATCAGCACTGGTACTGTCCAATCTATATTATTCTTTGACCTTGTAGCCCATTCGATCAATTTATTAGGAAAACGACAAACCACATTAGATATCAGCACTATTTTATACGCAGTAAGATTTATAATTTGCGTTTGTTACGTTGTTTTTCCTTCTTGTATGGAGGTATTAGTATTTCATTTTGTGCCTTCACAGATTGGGATAGCAGGAGTTGAAGGTGACACCGTAATGAAGAAAACAAAAACACTGGAAGATAACTGGATACCAGCCTGGAATGAAGTGTTTGAGTTTCCATTGACAGTTCCAGAACTAGCCCTGCTCCGAATAGAAGTTCATGAGTATGACATGTCTGAAAAAGACGACTTTGGAGGTCAAACATGTTTACCTGTTTGGGAGCTTAAGGAAGGTATCCGGTCTGTACCTCTTTACAGCCGCGAGGGAATTAAGTACAGTTCAGTCAAGCTTCTTATGCACTTTCAGTTTGTTTCTCCCTGAAATTTTGAGCTCTGAGATTCCATTTTACCAGCCAGAGACCTGTTCTTTGTTTATAATGCGCTACAGCGGTGTGTGAATTTGGATTTGCAAAATGCAATTGTGGCTATCACTGTAAATATGTTTTTTCAGAAGTGAGGATTATGTTTTGAGAGTGCCGCCTTCATGCTCGGATCACGTTTGTTCTTATTTATTATCCTTGTATCCCAACTTTGGTTTTGCAAATGCGAACAGTCTTTATCTGAACTATCATGTTTGGTCTTAACTTTCCACTTATCTTCCTTACGAATGCACTCTACTATATGAGCCATGTCCGATACCTATAGT
>JAGPOY010010392.1:0-12164 GCA_018983105.1 Silene uniflora | reverse complement strand
CATTTCTACCCCTGAGTAAGGATTCTCATACATTCTCACATACTGTATTAGTCTTGTTTCAAAACGACTCGCTAAATAATTCTGATTTATATCTGACTGATTAATATGCATGCTTGTTTGATGTCATGGCAGCCCGGTGTTCACACACTTAGCAGGGAGGACTTCAGTGTGGAAGGCATTGTCGTCAGAGGTGCTGGAGGCTGCTTTCAATGTGCCTGCAGATGCGGAGAAGCAGTTCCGATCAAAGAGGACTTCTGATGCCATCTTCTTCCCTCCAAATTAATCAACAGTATTATATTAGAAACTTTTACGTAGGATTTAGCAGTCTTAAGCTACTGCAATTAGCTAATAAATTTTGAAGCAGCATTTTCTGATGGCTTCTTTAGTTACATTTACATGGGTTTTTAAGTGTTGCGGAGTAATTAGTTTAATTACAGAGTACTTTGGTTAATTACTATAAATAAGAATTTTTTCTTAATATGATTCTTGCCTTCACAGTATATTCGTTTGCTTATTTATGAATCTTGATCCTCTTTCCACATCCTGTCTGATCTCTAACGTATACGATATACGGAGTACTCTGTACCGCCACCATGGCACTACCATCACCTCATCGGCTCATCATCCATATATGAATAGTTGCTAGGATTGTCTTAAAACGGGGTGCTATTTTTCCTTGTTAAGATCCTCTGGCACATACCCAAATCCGACTCAAACTGAACCAACCCGCAATGTAAAAACTCGCCTTTTAACGAACTTTCTTTCAGGAAAATCAAACACTCAAATCTCAATAATAAGTCTCATAACACAGTCACAGATGATATTCAAGTTCCACTCTCAAACAGTCAAACCCATTACTTTCACCAAAATCCTAAGATTAACTACCCGAACTCAGACTCGGACTGACAATCCACGGACGAAACGACCTAAACCTAACCCATACCAAGCAATTGGATAACCCAGATGAAGGTGTTTAATACTTTGCTTAATTTACTTGTGGATAACGGTTGGTTTTCGTCCAAATTTGGTTTATGCATGGAAGGTGTTTGATGAAATGCTTGAGAGAGATGTTGAGCCTAGTGTTGTGTTCTTTGGTTGATGGGTTTTGTCGGGTTGGTGAATATGAGAAGACTTTGAGTATTCTTCATGCAATGCTCATGAGTCGCCGTTGCCCTCATTTGGAAAGCTTTAATACGGAGTACTTTAGTATCGGGGTTGCCGAGGAGTGGGAAGTTGGATGAGGCTTGTTGAGTTGTTTCCTTTTGGAAGAAATGGAAAAGAGGAATATGAGATGTCAACTTGAGACTTGGGAATCTATGGTTGGTGACGGAACTAATGCGCTTGTAAGTGAACTTTTTCGCTTTCTATTCTTAGGTTTTGAGAAGCAGCAATGTAACTTAGTTAACAAGAAACTCCCGAGTAGTTCATCGTCCCTTGCATTTTTAGTGAATAATGATTGATAACTTGGTGTCTTTAGCAGTTGCCATTTTGAGGTTTAGGTTTGCAAGTTCTAACCAATTCACCAGATATTCTTTCAGGCTTTTTTAGTTCTTAGCTGCTTTATATAAACTCCGATGGTCGACTCTCACTTTCATCATCCAATCTCCAAAGCGAGCCTGTTTAACAAGCACCTCTTCCAATCACAGCTCAAATTTGCAAATCACAAATGACAATCTTAATCAAGTCCCAAATCTTTCATCTTACTCTAGCCCTACTCATTACATTTGCCACCTCAGCTAGAATCTCTCTTGTACCCGAGCCAACAGCCCAGTTGACGATGATGCTATTGCCCCTGTGAGTGGATCTCTGATACCGCCACCATTACTGGCGGTGGAGCTTCTGGTCTTTGTACGCCACCACAACTGGTAGTGGGGCTTCTTGTTCTGGTTCTGCGACCACCACTGGTGGTGCGGCTTCTGGTTTGATACTGGCACCACCACTGGCAAGTGTTGTACCAGACGCCGCCCATCCTGATTTAACCTTTTTCATGCACGACATCCTATCCTAGGTGGGACCAACCCTTCAGCCAAAGCTATCACTGGCATTGTGACCAAGGGATTGGAAACAGTCCTTGAGTTTAATGTCTACCTTACTCAGTAAAGTGTTTTCGTGATTTATCTAAATATAATCAGATAATTGTATGTTATCCCAACACTAATCCATCCTATCCTATTCTTAAAAAAATCGGATTAAATTGGATAAAGCAAAATCTTAATCACAAACGAAGTTTAACTCCATGCAAACTCTATATTCCTCAATCCTCAATACTATAAATACACCCCTCAATCTCTCTTTTTCTCACAAATATTCTCAATCTCAAACAAATACTCAAAAACAAATTCAAAGAAATCACAAAAAAGAAAGAAAGATGGAGCTTGATCTAACACCAAAGGTAGCAAAGAAAGTTTACGGAGGAGAAGGCGGGTCCTACTACAGCTGGTGCCCAAATGAGCTCCCAATGCTTAAGAATGGTAACATTGGTGCTGCTAAGCTTTGTTTGAGCAAGAATGGTTTTGCTCTTCCTCGTTATTCTGATTCTTCCAAGGTTGCTTATGTTCTTCAAGGTATACTCTTTTCTTCCCTTTATCGTATCTTTGTTGTTTTTTCCGTCTGAGTCGTTTGTTTACCTTTGTATTAATTGTTTTTTTGGTACAATCCTTTAGTATTCGTCGTGAGGGGGGTATTTTATGTAATTGCATCTTTTTATTCCTGTAAAAAAGAAGGATGCTTTGGGTTTTCTTGATGTTATGCAGGTCGATTTATCACACTGAGATTTGTATTTTTTTTTAATGCTTCATTGTTTCACGATTAATTCTTTTGTACTTGTGTTATATTTGTTGATCTCTGATTGAAAATATAAATTCTTGAGTTAAAGACGGTGTTACACGAGAAGATTTTAAAACGGATCCATTTTGTGACGAGCTTTTCGGGTGGATTGAAAAAGGAGACATTTTTTAAATCATAACTTTATGAATTGTTGTCTGCTCAATATTATTAATTTTAGTCTTTTAGATCGTTTGTTTCATGCAATTCTACCTTGTTTCCTTGATTGATCATGGAATTATTGTGCTTTGATCTTCTGAAGAAATCACATTGACCACAAAGATAATTTTTAATTAGGGATGAAAAGGCCTTAAAAATTGGCCTTAATCTCTGTTATTAAGGCCTAAATATGTGAATTGACTACTGTCGCTTTGTTCGGAAATGAGTTCATCATAAAATGTGTACGTAATATGGATGTAGTATGCTTTAATGGTTAATGTGACATTAAAGTTTTGATTTTTGATTCCTTAGGCCAAGGAGTAGCAGGAATTGTTCTTCCTGAGAAAGAGGAGAAGGTGATTGAGATCAAAGAGGGAGATACAATTGCTCTTCCTTTCGGTGTTGTTACCTGGTGGTACAACAAGGTAGACACCGAATTAACTGTTCTTTTCTTGGGTGACACCTCTAAGGGACACAAAGCCGGTCAATTCACCGACTTTTTCCTTACTGGCACCAATGGAATCTTTAATGGATTCTCGACTGAGTTTGTGAGCCGAGCATGGGACTTGCCAGAAGATGCAGTCCAGAACTTGGTCAGCAAGCAATCAGGAAACGGCATTGTCCAGCTTTCCGCGTCTCACAAAATGCCGGAGCCTAAGAAGGAGCACCGTGAGGGTATGGCATTGAACTGCTTGGAAGCGCCATTGGATGTTGATATCAAGGATGGCGGAAGAGTGGTGGTGTTGAACACTAAGAACTTGCCTTTGGTCGGTGAGGTTGGTCTAGGGGCCGACCTTGTTAGGATTGATGGAAAGTCGATGTGCTCTCCCGGGTTTTCTTGTGATTCTGCCCTCCAAGTTACTTACATTCTAAGGGGAAGTGGACGAGTCCAAGTTGTTGGAGTCGATGGCAAAAGGGTGTTGGAAACTACCCTAAAGGCTGGGGACTTGTTCATTGTGCCAAGGTTCTTTGTCGTTTCAAAGATTGCTGATAACGACGGCATGCACTGGTTCTCCATCATTTCTACCCCTGAGTAAGGATTCTCATACATTAAACTCGCTTTTATTCATAACTGTGAACTTTGAAATACCGTGTGCTAATTATTAATGCTGATTTATATACGATTTATTAATATGGTTGTTTGATGTTTTGGCAGCCCGGTGTTCACACACTTAGCAGGAAGGACTTCAGTGTGGAAGGCGTTGTCATCAGAGGTGCTGGAGGCAGCTTTCAATGTGCCAACCGATGTGGAGAAGCAGTTCCGGTCAAAGAGGACTTCTGATGCCATCTTCTTCCCTCCCAATTAGAGAGACAATTCAATAAATTAGAAAGTATTACGTAGGATTTAGCAGTCTTGAGCTACTGCAATTAGCTAAACAAATAAATGATGTGTGGATTTTGAACCAGCATTTTCATCTGCTGGCTTCTTTAGTTTCATTTACATGATTTAAGTGTTGATTAGTAATCACTAATTAGTTTAATTACTTCGTATTATAATAAATGTCATTCTCAATATGATTTTCGCATTCGCAGTTTATTCGTTGCTTATTTATGAATCTTGGTTTCTTTCCAGTATCCTCAACTGTCTGATCTGAGCTAATTAACAATTTAACATACAGATTAATTCTCGTATGAGGGAAACTAAATTAGTCACACCATGGCAAACACTGTCACAGATTTTAACCTATTGTAGGACGTCACAAGCTTATTTGCATATATCATATATGTGACTTATTGAGCTAGCAGTAGTAGCTCATCATGGAGTGCTATTTTTCGTGTTAAAATCTTGGAGAGTTCCGGACTTGATAGAGTAGTTACTACTCTCAAGGCGCATGCCCAAAACCGATTCAGACCGAACCAACAACCCGCAATGGTAAAAACGCGCCCTTTTAACGAACTTTGTTTCAAAAAGTCAAAACACTCATAACTTGACAAGTCATAACACACATCAGTTCAAGTTCCGCCCTCAAATCCGAACATTAACCACCCAAACTCAGACGCAGACTCAAACTCGGACCCGAAACCCATAGGCCATACCCATACCTTTCCTTGCTGAATGCTGATAGGTATGAAGCAATTGGATAACCCAGATGAAGCTATCTCTCTTCTCCATGACTACACTAAAATGGGTAACATAATCTAGCTCGTTCTACAAGTTTCCATCTTAATGTTATTAATCGGCGGAATGTTCGTTGCAGTGAGTCGTTGTTTATTGGATTTTAATTAATGCAATTAAGTTGTTTTATGATATGCCTAAGTTTAACTGTGAACCAAGTTTGGTGTCGTTTAATACTTTGCTTAATTTACTTGTCGCTTTTCTGATGCTGAGGGTTTATTTGGGAGGAGTAAGGAACTTGGTTTTCTGCTGAATTCAATTTCGTATAATGTGATGATGAAGGGTTGGTTCGGGAGAGATGATTTCGGTAATGCGTGGAAAGTGTTTGATGAAATGCTTGAGAGAGAAGTTATAATAGTTTGATTGGGTTTTTGTGTAAGAAGGGTGATGCGGAGAAGGGGATTAAGTTGCTTGATGATATGATTAAGAAAGGGAGGCATCCGAATGCGGTTACGTATGCTTTAGTGATGGAAGGGTTGTGTTCTTTGGGGGAAGGATAGTAAGGTGAAGAAGATGATGTTTGATATGGAGTATAGAGGTTGTAAAGCGAAGATTGTGAATTTGGGGCTTTTGGTTACGGATCTTGTTGAAAAAGAAAGCTTGATGAAGGGAAAAGTTTTATTCTTGAAATGAACAAGAAAAAGAAGCTTAAGGCGTGTGATTTATAACATATTGGTGAAATTTTTGTGTAAGGAAGGTATAGTTGAGGAGGGTTATAAGGTGCTAGTTGATATGCAAACGAAAGGATGTGAGCCTAATGCAGCGACGTATAGGATATTAGGATGTTGGTTTATGAGTTTTGTCGAGTTGGTGAATGTGAGAGAAGTTTTGAGTATTCTTCATGCAATGTTGATGAGTCACCATTGCCCTCGTTTGGAAAGCTTTAATACTTTAGTATTGGGGTTGCCGAGGGGTGGGAAGTTGGATGAGGCTGTGTTTCCTTTTGGAAGAAATGGAAAAGAGGAATATGAGATGTCAACTTGAAATCTGGGAATCTATGGTTGGTGATGTCTGTGCTGTAAGCGACAGAACTAATGCGCTTGTAAGTGAACTTTTCGCTTGCCATTCTTAGGTTTTGAGAAGCAGCAATGTAATTTAATTAACAAGAAATTCCTGAGTAGTTCGTCCCTTGCATTTTTAGATGATAATAATGAATAATGATTGATAAGAAATTCCCAGTTCTTAGCTGCTTTACATAAACTCCGATGGTCGACTCTCACTTTCATCTTCCAAAGCAAGCCTGGTTAACAAGCACCTCTTCCAGTCACAGCTCAAATTTTCAAATCACAAAATGACTATCTCCATCAAGTCCCAAATCTTTCGTCTTACTCTAGCCCTACTCATTCATTACATTTGCCACCTTAGCTCGAATGAAACGGTCTCTCCTGTACTCGAGCCATACATCCCAGTTGACGATGATGCTGTTGCCCCTGTGAGTGCCAAGGGATTTGCCCTTGTGAAAACACTTCCTGTTGCTCAGGAGACTGATAATTGTATATTATCCAAACACTAATCCATCCTATCCTATCCTATTAATTTACATAATTATATTTATATTTATCTAAATATAATCCAAAAACTAATCCATTCTTTCCTATTCTTAATTCTTAACAAAAAAAAGGGATAAAATTGGATAAAGCTAAATCTTAATCACAAATGAAGTTTAATTCTACTCAAACTCTATTCCTCAATTCCTGAATACTATAAATACACCCCTCAATTCTCTATTTTTCTCACAAATATTCTCAAACAAATACTCAAAAACAAATTCTAAGAAATCAAAAAAAGAAAGAAAGATGGAGCTTGATCTAACACCAAAGGTAGCAAAGAAGGTGTACGGAGGAGAAGGTGGATCCTACTCTAGTTGGTGCCCTAATGAATTACCAATGCTTAAGAATGGTAATATTGGTGCTGCTAAACTTTCTCTGAATAAGAACGGTTTTGCTCTTCCTCGTTATTCCGATTCTTCCAAGGTTGCCTATGTTCTCCAAGGTATATTTTCTTCACTTAATTATGGTATCATTCATTTATTTACCTTTCATATTGTTCCGTAGTTATATATGTTCCTTAATGGATGTAATAAGGGTTCTGTTAGCCCTTACGGGCTAACCATATGTACTGAATTTGTTTGTTTTAACTGCTTCATTGTTTAAGATTAATTCTTTTGTAGTTCTCTGTTCTATTTGTTGATCTCTGATTGAAAATATAAATTCTTGTCTAAACGGTCTTACATAAGAATTTGTAAAATAGATCCTTTTCGCGACTACTTTTTCATTGAAAGGATAGATTTTTTTGGGTGGCATCTCGGTATTGATCAAATTATGAATTGTTATCTGGTCAATGTTTATCATGCTTCGTGCCTGTTTAAGGATTTTTGTTTTTAGTCTTTTAGATCATTTATTTCATGCAATTCTACTTTGTTTCCTTGATTGATCATGGAATTATTGAGCTTTGATCTTGTGAAGCAATCACATTTACTACAAAGAATCAAGTGGATGAATTATTAAGGCCCCTGAACATGTAAATTGACCAATGTCGATTTTAATTTGTCATAAACTGTGTAAGTAATATGTATGTAGTATGCTTTAATGGTTAATGTGAGATTAAAGTTTTGATTTTGGACTCCTTTAGGCCAAGGAGTAGCCGGGATTGTTCTTCCCGAGAAAGAGGAGAAGGTGATTGAGATCAAGGAGGGAGATACAATTGCTCTTCCTTTCGGTGTTGTTACGTGGTGGTACAACAAGGTGGACACCGAATTAACTGTTCTTTTCTTGGGTGACACCTCTAAGGGACACAAAGCCGGTCAATTCACTGACTTTTTCCTTACTGGCACCAATGGAATCTTTAATGGATTCTCGACTGAGTTTGTGAGCCGGGCATGGGATTTGCCAGAAGATGTAGTCCAGAACTTGGTCAGTAAGCAATCAGGAAACGGCATTGTCCAGCTTTCTGCATCTCATAAAATGCCGGAGCCTAAGAAGGAGCACCGTGAGGGTATGGCATTAAACTGTTTGGAAGCACCATTGGATGTTGATATCAAGGATGGTGGAAGAGTGGTGGTGTTGAACACTAAGAATTTGCCTTTGGTTGGGGAGGTTGGCCTTGGGGCCGATCTTGTTAGGATTGATGGAAAGTCGATGTGCTCTCCCGGGTTTTCTTGTGATTCTGCCCTCCAGGTTACTTACATTCTAAGGGGAAGTGGACGAGTCCAAGTTGTTGGAGTCGATGGCAAAAGGGTTTTGGAAACTACCCTAAAGGCTGGGGACTTGTTCATTGTTCCCAGGTTCTTTGTCGTTTCGAAGATTGCTGATAACGACGGCATGCACTGGTTCTCCATCATTTCTACCCCTGAGTAAGGATTCTCATACATTAAACTCGCTTATATTCATAATTGCGAACTTTGAAATACCGTGTGCTAATTATTAATGCTGATTTATATACGACTTATTAATATGCCTGTTTGATGTTTTGGCAGCCCGGTGTTCACACACTTAGCAGGAAGGACTTCAGTGTGGAAGGCGTTGTCATCAGAGGTGCTGGAGGCAGCTTTCAATGTGCCAACCGATGTGGAGAAGCAGTTCCGTTCAAAGAGGACTTCTGATGCCATCTTCTTCCCTCCCAATTAGAGAGACGAGAAAATTAATCAGTATTCTATTAGAAAGTACGGAGTATTACGTAAGATAGCAGTCTTATGCTACTGCAATTAGCTAAATAAATGAATAATGTGTGGATTTTGAACCAGCATTTTCATCTGCTGTTTTCTTTAGTTTCATTTACATGGATTTAAGTGTTGCGGAGTAATCAGTTTAATTACTTCGGATTATAATTAAAGTCGTTCTCAATATGATTTTCGCATTTGCAGTTTATTCGTTTGCTTATTTATGAATCATGGTCTTCTTTCCAGTATCCTCAACTGTCTGGTCTTTAGCATATATAAACACGAAGTACTGCGTAAGAGCAGCCCCGTTGGCTTCTCATTGTTCTCACTTCTCATCTGAGCCACTTAACATATAGATTAATTCTCGTCTGAGGGAAACTAAATTAGTCACAATATGGCAACCACTATCACAGATTTTAACCTATTGTAATACGTCACAAGCTTTATTTACATATATGTTCATTATGGAGCTAGCAGCACCAGTAGTAGCTTATTCACGGAGTGCTATTTTTCGTGTTAAAATCCTCTAGAGTTCCAGACTTGATAGAGTAATTACTACTCAAGGCGCATAATTTTTTGGTTAATTAGTGTTTATTAGCAAATTAATTAGGTAATTAGCTTTCATTTGAAACTATTTTGGTTCATAGTGTCCACGTCATCACTTGTACGGAGTATTTTTTTTCATGTTTTCGTATGAAGCCGCTAAGATAGCTAGCGGTTTTAATCGTTCTTATTTTCAAAACACACTCAAGTATAGGAAAACGTAAAAGGATAAGCCGCTAATGTCCTTGACGGTTTCAACCCTTCATATTTTCTTGAACATCTTGTGAGTGCTAGCAAAATATAGATTTTTGTGGGGGAAGCCGCCTAGAATCTCAGCGGCTTTCGTGTAATTATTTTTATTTTTGGAATTTTTAATTTACTAGCCTTATGAAATGTTATAAAAATAGTAAAGTTACAAAGACTGACGTGGACACTATGAACCAAACTAGTTTCAAACGAGATAATTAACTAATTAGTTTGCTAATCAGACCGAACCAACCCGCAATGGTAAAAACGCGCCCTTTTAACGAACTTTCTTTCAGAAATCTAACACTCATAAGTCATAACAGACGTCAGGTTCAAGTTCCGCGCCCTCAAACCACCATCAACTTTCACCCAAATCCGGACATTAACCACCCGTGCACGACTCCGTCCCCGAACTCGTACCCAAACTCAGTCGCAGACTCAGACTCGGACCCGAACAGACGATCCACGACCGAAACCGATATTGTCGGTTTTCTGATGCTGAGTGTTTGTTTGGGAATTGGGAGGAGCAAGGAGCTGGGTTTTCGGCTGAATTTGATTTCGTATAATGTTATGATGAAGGGTTTGTTGGGGAGAGATGATTTGCGTAATGCATGGAAACTGTTTGATGAAATGCTTGAGAGAGAAGTTGAGCCTAGTGTTTTTGTGTAGGAAAGATGAAATGAAGAAGAAAAAGAAGCTTATGGCAGATGAAAGGATGGTGACTTGGTGAGCCTAATGCAGCGACGTATAGGATGTTGGTTTATGAGTTTTGTCGAGTTGGTGAATATGAGAGGAGTCTGAGTATTCTTCATGTAATGTTGACGAGTCACCATTGCCCTCGTTTGGAAAGCTTTTAATACTTTAGTATCGGGGTTGCCGAGGGGTGGGAAGTTGGATGAGGCTTTGTTTCCTTTTGGAAGAAATGGAAAACTGGAATACGAGATGTCAACTTGAAACCTGGGAATCTGTGGTTGGTGATGTCTTTGCTGTTAGCGATGGTACTAATGCGCTTGTAAGTGAACTTTTCGCTTTCCGTTCTTAGGTTTTGAGAAGCAGCAATGTTATTTAGTTAACAAGAAATTCCTGAGTAGTTCATCGTCCCTTGCATTTTTTGATGATAATAATGAATAATGATTAATGAGTTGGTTTCTAGCCAATTCATTAGATATTGAATGCATAGAAGAGCAACTTCTCCACTCTATCAACTCCATCTTATTATTCTTTGAGGCTTTTTGTAGTTCTTAGCTGCTTTATATTAACTTTGATGGTCGACTCTCACTTTCATCATCCAATCTCCAAAGCAAGCCTGGTTAACATTTAACAAGCACCTCTTCCAATCACAGCTCAAATTTTCAAATCACAAATGACAATCTCCATCAAGTCCCCAAATCCTTCTATCTTACTCTAGCCCTACTCATTACATTTGCAACCTCAGCTAGAATCCTCGATGAAACGGTCTCTCCTGTACCCGAGCCATACAGCCCACTGGGTCTTCTGGTACTGCCACCATCCATGGTGGCGGGGATTCTGGTTATGGTTCTGCCACCACTGCTGGTGGCGTGGCTTCTGATTTTCGTACTGGCACCATCACTGGTGGTGGGGCTTCTGTTTATGGTTCTTCCACCATTGTTGGTGGTGGGGCCTCAGGTGCTACGATTATCTCAAATGGTGGAGCAACTGTTGGGGGAGCTGTACCCAGTGCAAGTGTTGTACCAGACGGAGCAACTCATGTTCGGGACAATGATAGCAATTGACGACGAGTTGACTGAATGCCATGATCTTGGTTCAGGCATGGTTGGCCGGGTCCAAGGGTATTATGTGTACAGCTCGGTTGGTGGGAAAACCCAGAAAATGGCTTTTACAACAATGTTCGTAGAAGGTGGGTACGTTGACAGTCTCAACTTCTTTGGGGTGGATCAGATATTCAGACATCTGTTTCCGAGTCTTTGGTTGTGGTTTGGGTGGGACCGGGAAAATCTGAGTGCCAAGGGATTTGCCCTTGTAAAAAAACTTCCTGTTGCTCAGCATGCGACTGATGGGCAGTCCTTCAGTTTAATGTCTACCCTACTCAGTAAATAAAGTGTTTTCGTGATTTATCTAAATATAATCTGATAAGAATTTGTGATCTGATAATCTGATAAGAATTTGTGATCTGATAATTGTATATTATCCAAACACTAATCCATCCTATCCTATTCTTAACAAAAATCGGATAAAATTGGATAAAAATAAATCTTTATTATCACAAAGAAATTTAGTTCCATGCAAACTCTATCTTCCTCACCTCCTCAATACTATAAATACACCCCTCAAATCTCTCTTTTTCTCACACAATTCTCAACTCTCAATTTTCAGCAAACAAACTACTCAAAAACAAATTCAAAGAAATCTCAAAAAAGAAAGAAAGATGGAGCTTGATTTAACACCAAAGGTAGCAAAGAAGGTGTACGGAGGAGAAGGTGGATCCTACTCTAGTTGGTGCCCTAATGAATTACCAATGCTTAAGAATGGTAATATTGGTGCTGCTAAACTTTCTCTGAATAAGAACGGTTTTGCTCTTCCTCGTTATTCCGATTCTTCCAAGGTTGCTTATGTTCTTCAAGGTATCATCTTTTCTCC
>JAGPOY010010367.1:7282-18487 GCA_018983105.1 Silene uniflora | reverse complement strand
AAGGTTTGAGGCCTTGTCAGTGTGGTGGCTCCGTGCTCTGGGTTGTACCTTGAGTTAGGGAAGCAATGCCAAAAGTAGTTGAAGATTTCATCTCAATTGTTTGGCTAAAAATGGCAATCTGCTTTATGTCACATGCTTGCTTTTCTGAGTCAGTTTTGAAAGTTGTGGCTTGCTTTGCTTGGGTGAGGTTGGCGCCTTGGACTTGGTTTCAGGCTTAGTTTAGGGTTCCTTCAGCTAGCCTTGGTGGCTTAGCTGGGTTGGCTTGGGTTTGGCTTCCATTTGTCTCCTCATGGCCTGCAGAAAATAAGCTGAATTGGACCATGGCCTGATCATGGCTTTATGAAGTCTGGGCATAGGCATTCTCTGTTGAGCCACGGCTAGCTGTGGCTTGGCCATGGCTTCCTTTCATCGAGTCATCACTGAATTTGGCTAGGCCCTGTAGACTAGCTCCTGCTGCATATAACCCCAATTTTTCATGTCACAATCCAAAGACCCACTCACAGCAACAAAACTTACAAAACCAAGCCGTCCACAATCACTCACCTAACCAACTTTAATTTACACCCAAAAATATCATGAAAACAACCAAAACCCTCATGTGCAAACCTTGGTACTACAAATGCTTCAAAACCAACAACAATTCTTTGAGCAAGTGCAAAAGGAGAGCAAGGAGAAGGAGAAGTTGTTAAATGACCTTGTGAAGTATGGGCAGAAGTTGGAGACTCAATTGGCATACTTGGAACCTTTCCAAGAGCCTATTGATGAAGAGAGTGATGAAGAAGAAGAGTTATGAGAAGGGACCACCCCTCCAACTAAACCTCATCAATTCTTGGGTATAGACAATATCTATGAGTGTGAATATGAGGGAGCTAATTTTCTCATGGATACTTGTACAATCATAAAAATGAAGAAAGAGAAAGCTAGAGAGAGAAGGCGATTGTCTCTTATCTAAGGTTCCTGAGTTCTTCAGCAATGGGGAAGGATAAAAACACTCTTCTCAATCTTCATCTAAAATCACTAAATCATCTAGTAGTAATTCCAATAACAATAATATGCAACCAATTAATAAATCACAAAATAATAATATACCAAATAATACAAAAAAAGGTCCGATTTCGCAAGATCAATCGCTGAGTGAAACAATGCTAAATTCCCAGGAGAGAGGGGTTGAGATTGCACTGATACGGCAAGAGGTAGCAAGTTTGTTGGCTGCCTGATACTGAAAGTTTGCGTGAGAAACCTGGAACGACGGAGAGTGAAATTCAGAAGGATGGTGGATCAGTAGAGGAAGATGAGACTAATCTCCCTGAGAAGACCGTGGCAGATAGTCCAAAGGAAGGTAAATCTCTGAAACTTACTGTAGATGATATCAAAGATGAGATAGAATACTGGAATTTAGCTGTTTATGGGTATGTGATGGGTGCGAACCCTCTCTGGGAACTTATGGATGGGTATTTGCGTCGCATTTGGAAGGATTATGAAATTTCTAAGATCTCCTTCCTCCCAAATGGATTGTTTGTTGTGAGGTTTGCTAAGTTGGAATATCAGAAGTGAGTATTATCTCAGGGAATGTTCTTGTATGATGGGAAACCTATTATTTTGCGTGCTTGGGACCCTAATGTCAAAATTTCAAAAGTTTCTGTGAAGAAGGTTCCTATCTGGGCAAAACTTGTAGGGCTAGACTTAAAATATTGGGGATCAAAATGTTTAGAGAAATTAGCAGGACTCATTGGGAAGTTTGTTAAGATTGATGAGAGGGCTATGCTAGGGTAATGGTGGAAGTAGAAGTGGACCAATCCTATCCTGACAAATTTATGTTTGAGGATGAGAATGGACAGGAAGTAACAGTGTTTGTGGAGTATGATTGGCTTCCTATCACTTGCTTAAAGTGTAAAGGTGTTGGACACAGAGATGTACAATGCAGAGGAAGACCTAGGGTGGCTAGGAGACCTACTCCTGTCCAGAATCAGAATGCTCCTAAGCAGGTATGGAGGCAGAAGAACATGCCTGCCAGGGAGTTGGATCCTAAGGAATTTCCTATTTTACCACAAAATGGGGGGACAAAAGTAGTAAATGACAAGGATGTGGTAACAAGTACTGGAGCTGTCTCAGGACCTGTGACAGGACTTGAAACTCCCGTCTGGTCTCCAGGTGTAGCTCAAGGTACTGTCTTCACTCCAGTAAGGATTTTAACAAGGATGACAAGGCATGAGTCTAGACTACCTGATGGTAAGGAAGGGGATTTTATAGTGAATTTTAATAGTGAATTGATTCAAGCTGCTGACATGGTTGATAAAGGGGGGGGGGGGAGGAGGTATTTCTTCCTCTCATTAATAAGTTTGGCTTATGGAATGTTAGGGGACTCAATAATGACAGCAAGCAGAGGGATGTGAAATGGTATTTTCATCATGCTGGGTGGCATTATTTGGGCTCTTAGAGATTAGGGTCAAACCTGGTTCTCTAAAGAAAGTTACTGAGAATGTGTGTAATGGCTGGTCTTGGGTTACAAACCATAGTCAACATAGTGGTGGTCGAATATGGGTTTTATGGAAGAGGCAACAACTTAATGTGGATGTAGTAAGGATGGCTGCTCAATATATCCATCTAAGAATAAAAAATCTTAATGGGAATGAGGAGTATTTTGTTACATATGTCTATGGATTTAATAAAATAGAGGAGAGAGTACCATTATGGAATGATCTAATGAGCTGGAATATCACTATTCCTTGGGTGGTGCTTGGTGACTTTAATAATGTGATGTATTCCAATGAAAGGATAGGGAAGCTTGTGAAGGATGCTGAAATGTTCCCTTTCCAAAATGCTATGGCTTCTTGTGATTTGCAGGACATTAAATCTACTGGAGCCTTTTTTACTTGGACTAACAAACAACCGAGTGAAACTAGGGTTTACAGTAGAATTGATAGAGTTTTGGTCAATAATGAGTGGTTAACTAGTTGGCCTGAGTATTATGCTCAATTTGCACCTGAAGGCTACTTTGATCACTACCCTTGTATTGGGGAGAATGGTTCTGTTAGTAAGGCTAGAAGGAAATCCTTTAAGTTCTTTAATATGTGGAGCAAAATAGATGGTTTTCAGGAGGTGGGAAAGAGTGCATGGAGCTATGGAGTTTATGGCACACCTATGTATAGAGTGGTAAAGAAGCTCAAGAACATTAAACCCCTGCTAAAGCAACTGAATAGGAAGGTCTTATCTGATGTGGAGAGAAACATTGATATTGCTTATGCTGTCTTAGTGGAATGTCAAAGACAGTTGCAGCTAGATCCCATGAATACTGTACTTATGGATGTGGAATATCAATCTCGTGAGAGTTATATGATGCTGGCTCAGGCCAGAGAGGAGTTTCTGAGACAAAAAGCAAAGGTGCAATGGGCCAAGGAAGGTGATGCCAATACCAATATGTTTCATAAGATCATCCAACAAAGACAAATCCAAAACAAGGTGATAAGAGTAAATGATGCCAGCGGTAAGTGCTGCACAACTCCAGATGATATCTTACTAGGTTTTGTTGATTATTATGAAGACCTCTTGGGTACCAGTGCTGAGACTAAGGGATTCTATCCACATATTATGGAAAATGGTGCCAAGGTGCTTAATGAGGATTAGGGTTTCTTATGTCAGATACCTACAAATGAGGAGATTAGGACAGTTGTGTTCTCTATTCCTGAAGAGAAGAGCCCTGGCCCGGATGGGTATTCTAGCTGTTTCTTTAAGGCTAGTTGGGGGATAATTCAAGAGGATGTGTGTAAAGCTGTATAGGACTTTTTATCTTCTGGTCAAATGCTGAAGCAACTGAACTGTACAAATTTAGTGTTGATCCCTAAGATTGAGAATCCTAGTTCAGTTAAAGAGTGTAGGCCAATAGCTTGTTGCAATACGATTTACAAGGTTATTTCTAAGTTACTTTGTCAAAAGTTGGCTGGAATACTTTCATATGTGATAAATCCTGCACAATCTGCTTTCATCAAAGGTAGAAGCATAATGGGCAACATCCTTATCAGCCAGGACCTTGTGAGACTGTATGCTAGAAAATCTGTTTCTCCTAGGTGTATGATGAAGGTGGACCTGAGAAAGGCCTATGATTCTATTGAGTGGAGATTTGTGAGACAGGTGCTGATTAGTTTAAACTTCCCTAGCCAATTTATAGAGTGGGTAATGCAGTGTGTCACTACCACCTCTTATTCTATTGTCTTAAATGGTCAGCCTAATGGTTTTTTCCCTGGCCAAAGGGGGCTCAGACAAGGAGACCCTTTGTCCCCAATATTATTCGCACTCTGTTTGGAATACATGAGTAGATTGTTGAAGGAGGCAAGTGGATTCCCTGGTTTCAGATATCATCCCCTATGTAGAGGCATCAAGCTCACTCATCTCATGTTTGCTGATGACCTGCTACTATTCTGTATAGGGGATCTAACATCTGTATTCACCTTGTTGTAAGTGTTTCACTGCTTCTCTGGTGCCTCTGGCCTGCAAATCAGCAGTGAGAAGTCTGATATGATCCTTAATGGTATTGCTCCTAGTGTTGAAGCTGATATTTTTCAGTTTACTGGTTTTAAGAAAGATGGCTTACCATTTAAATACCTGGGGGTCAAGATATCTCATAAGAGATTGACCAAGATAGATTGCAATGTGCTGGTGGATAAAATGATTCAGAGAATTAGGGGGTGGAACAAGAAGAAAATCTCTTACTCTGGAAGGCTTGTGTTGGTTAAGTCTGTTCTGCCTACTATTCATAATTACTGGTCCCAGATATTTGTGTTGCCTGTTGGAGTTATGGACAGAATCCAAGCATTATGCAGGAATTTCCTATGGGAGGGGGGTGCTGAATATCATAAGGCCCCTTTGGTTGCCTAGGATATTTTATGTAAGGGAAAGAAATGTGGTGGACTGGGGCTCACTGATCTTAGAATTTGGAATGTGGCAGCTGTAGGTAAATTAGTTTGGTGGATAGCAAAGAAGAAAGATCATCTATGGATTCAATGGGTGGATAAGATTTATATAAAAGGAAAGAATTGGTTGGACTATTAACCAAGTAGTTCAAGTTCATGGGCTTGGAGACAAATCTGTGAGGTAAAGGAGAAATTCAAGCCTGCCTATCTCCAAGGGCAGTGGATGGGTGAGGATGATATGTATACCATTTTACAAGGGTATGCATGGCTGGAACAGGATCATACTGTGTTGCAGTGGCATAGATGTGTCTGGAACAGATTCAATGTGAGCAGACATAACTTCATTTAGTGGCTAATACAACACAGAAGGCTACTTATCTTAGACAGACTGGTTAAGATGGGAATCACAACCTCTACATGCTGCTATCTGTGTGGAAGTGAAAATGAAACATAATCATCTTTTCTATAAGTGTGATTATGCTAAGAGATGCTATCACAAGATGTAAAATTGGTTAGATGTTAAAGGGCAGTTTCGAGGAATTGATCATCCTGAGCTGATGCTAAGGCAAAGAAGGTGCTCGGGACTGGTGAGACTGATTCTGTGTTTTGTTTTAGTGGTTGTGCAATATCATATTTGGAATATAAGGAATGTCTGTAGATTACAGGAGTGTAAACTGAGGTTTATGGCTGTTACATTGGGGAAGTTGAGAGTAGATGATGAACTCTGATGTAGGGAACGTGGACTAATCTGAGCTGGTTAACATATGAATGCTTATTGTATAATCATGTTACCAATGTCTTTTATGTTTATGCGCTCTTTTGATGTTTGTAAGTTGTAGAAATGGCTTGTATGATACTGGTGTGAGGCCTCTAATGGCTCGTTTTCTAATATATTATTACATTTCCACCAAAAAAAGAATATGAGGGAGCTATGAGAAGGGACAATGCTTCCATACATGACCCATGTGAAGACAAGTTTGGAAGTATCTATGAGTCAACCAACCAATCCAGTACTATATATGGTTGCGAATATGAAAGTGTGGTGTTTGATGAAGAGGATATGAGGTTGAGTAAATCGAATACTCTTAGCCTTTGTGAATATGAAGGGTTCACTTTCAAAGCGGATGGTGGAATGGTGGAAAAGGAGCTAAGATGGAAGTATGAAGCTCCTATTTATGACTCATATGGAGAAAGTGATGATGACAAGCAAACAGATTATGAGGATTATGAGTCATGTAATGATTCATGCAGCGAAGATGACATATTGGAAGATGAATAGACTTGTGAGATTGCCTTACTTGAGGAGGCCATTCTTGAGAAATTTGAGGTTTGGCCTTGTGAAGAGGATGAACGTTTCTTCCCTATTGACTATGAAAACCTCATAGAGCCCACCTTAGAGCTCATAACTTTTGAGGACGATATTGAAGACCTCTTCAAAGAGGTCATAGTGTCGTCAAAAGAGTACTTGGTGGAGAAGCTCAAGGATGAGGCCATGGATAAACCCACTGGTGAAGATTTGGAATCTACAATCTATATTCCCAAGCTATTTCATCACCAAGACTATGAGCATTCTCCTTCTACTCTTGAAGGGTTGAATGATTCAAATGTCATCATCATTACTTTTGAAGGAGATGAGAGAGAATGGAAACCTCCCGATGACAAAGATTTCAAGCCTACTAGTTTGAGGAATCGGAAGGGCCATGGTGATAAGGCCAACATGGAGGGGAGGAAGTGCAACAAGAAACCCCTTGTGAAGGATTGGCTCTACTCTATCTTGAGGTGGCCACATTCCTACTTATGCTTATTTGAGGCCTATTCACAAGCTTTCGATCGGTTTCTAAGAGCTTTAAGTGGCATGGGTCCTACCAACGAAAATTCTTTGTCATAATTAGTTTGATGGAGTTCTACTTTAAACCATCATTTGTAAGATAGCTCATTCTTAATCTTAACATGTATATCATTATATATTTTTGTCCCAACTACCCTTTGGATCGTCAAGGGTAAGCCTCCCGTGTGAGGACGTACCTTGTTCGGTTTAGGGAAGTTAAGGATTCTCCTAAAAAACGGATAAAGGTATCCAATTTGGACTATCATTTCCTGTCTTCAATGTACACCATAATAATTTTTGCATGAGAGATGTAAGGGAGAGTACTTAAGCTTTTGCGAGAGAGTTTGATAGGTGGAATTCAGAGAAGATGGCATCGGGACGGCATTACACGAGCAAATCATGAGGAAAGAAAAGAAACATGGGACAAGTCGCCCGGGGCAAGAACGACCCGCTCGGGTCAGTCAGAAGTCGCTCGGGTCAGACCCAGGTCGCCCGAGTTGAGAGTACCACCATGGGTCAAGGGTTGCCAGCACGGGCCAGGGGAGAAAAAGGAAAAGAACAACAACCCTGCTCCAAAACCCGCTCGGGTCTGATGGAACCTGCTCGGGTTATGCACAACCCGCTCAGGTCGGGTGAAGGTCGCCTGTGTTGGAAGCATAAACCGACCGGTTAACCCTAAAACACTCTCACCAACCCGATATTTCCTATTAGAACACCTCCCTCAACCACTCATCTCCTTCATCTTATCCAAAAGAAATCAAAACACACTCTCTCTGAAGAAGCTAACTTACAAAAACTCCTTCCTCACAAACCAATCAATCAACCAAACATGAACACCCGAAGCAAGTATAGGGCCGCCGCCACTTCTCAACCACCCAAACGCCAAAGGGGAGGCTCAAGCGGAACAAGGGAGTAAAGGCAACAAGAAGATGAAATGGAAGGTATAAGAATCCGACAATTCAGACGATTTTTGGAGGTAGATTTTGTCACCGATGCACACCGGGAGAAGTATTTGGCGCTCTCCAAGATGAAATACGAGCCGACACAATTCATAGACTATGAAGTTTTGGATCTACTCGGGATAAGGCAACAAACGGAGACCCTTTTTTCGAGGTATGGGTCTTGAAGCCCTTTTCTTCACTCAAGAGGAGACTTATTTTAGCCTTACTCTATAGTTTTTGAGTAGCCTTCGTGTCACAAGACACCCCGACTTTCATTGTGTCATGACTTTTCGTCTCGGCAATATACAACACAAACTCACTATTGCAAACTTTGCCGCCATACTCGGTTTTACCATACCTACCACCAACCTTAAGAAGCCGGGTGATCTTAATATTGTCCATGTTTGGACCGCAATCTTCGGGAGGGAATTTGTCTCCCTCAAGAAATGTTATGTCAATGTAACACCCACGAATTTCCCGTTTTGGCATTTATAATTTAATTAGCCATTTACTTATTTAAATTGTACTTTAAATTCACTTTTATAAAAATGTTGTTTTACATGTATAATAATATTATTGTTGATAATAATATCCGTCTTAAGTTTGTAGTAAGTTGGAGACGTGTTTTTAGTGGAAACCGACTCATTTTATCTTTTGGGCTTAGTGTGTTATTGGGTCTTTTCCTACAACTCTTTTCTCCCCTCTATTCTCACCATAAACCCTCATATCTTCATCTTCTCCACTCTATAATTTCTGAAATTTTCTCTACCCTCCTCAYCATTGAAACACCACCRTTTGTAAAACCTAGATCTACCATATCTCCCTCATTTCTCCACCAAACTTCACGATTTTTGCACCATTCTTCTCCTTATCTCGCCCTCCTCCTTTATATGTAAGAAAGACACCATCTTTCTTTAGATTTCTACAAATCCGTCTTTCTAGAGTTAGAGCTTTTCACTCTATTCCATGGGTTTTTTGTTGGGGAACAAGCTTGGAGGACTTGGGCATGGCTATTTGAAGATTTGAAGAGCTAAAAGGTAACGGTGATGGGTTACTCGGTATTATGTCAAATTTGTGTGATTACATGTGGTAGTATGTTCATTCATATGTTAAAGTTTGAATCTTTGCTTGTTTCACATGTTTGTTGATTGAATGAATTTGTATGTGGAAATTCTTTCATGGTTAATTGGAGAAATTGTTAGCCATATGTTTACATGGATGAATTAGTGATTTAACCATCTTATTCATGCTTAATAATTGTGTTCTAATCATGCCATGAAGTTGTGGTTGTGAAAGGTTGGATTTGTAAACAATTGAATGAAATTGGTTGTTGGAATATGTAAACTTTCGATATGTAAACAATTGGGTAAAGTTGGTTGCTTAGATGTGTAAACTATTGATTTCCGTCTCAAGTCATATGAAAGTTCATGTTTTAATTACAAGTATGTAAATTAATTGGATGGGATTATATTAGAAATGTTCATGTTTTAATTGGGTATAAGAGCATTATTAAGACCGCCTCACATGTGTATAATATGGGTGGAACGAGCTTAGAACGAATCCCGACTCAATTAGACTCGTCCCAAGCTCGTCCCAAACTCCCTCCTCAACGTATGTAGGCCGTACCGCCCGGGACAAGGCCATCCCTTACCGGTATGGACCTCAAGCCACGGCATTACCTATCCCTGCCACCCATCCCGCCCGGTACAAACCCATACCGCCCGGTACGGGGCCCGTACCTGTAACACCCCGATTTATTAAGGAGTCTTTAGCAAGACATTCCCTAATAAACCGGACTGTTACCATCTCGGTTTCCCGAGATAGTGAATAACAAATTAAACTCCAAGGCAATTTATATAATTATTTAGCTCAATTATTACAGAACTTCCTTTACATTAAAATACAAAAGAATTAAACAGCGGAAAAGACATAATTAAAAGTGAAGGTCTTCTAAGTAATCATCTACTACTAAGTCTTCTTGTCCAGTGCCTCACGCCCATCAAGCTCCCATCCTATCTCATAAACCTGTCAAGTCTGCTCACCAATTTTTGGATCATCACAGGTGTTCACGAATACACAGGGTCAACCACGAGGTTGAATAGGGTAATACTGAACAATAAACAATAAACATGAATGATATACATGCTCCACCGTCATCTCCATCTCCATCTCAATCACATCTCATAACCCGAACAACCCAGCCATACCGATCCCCGGTAGACTATCAATCGACCGTCGTCGATATATCGACCGTAGTCGATCTGCCCGCTCGCAGCGGAGGATACCAGGGCAAGTCCTGCAGAACCCGCCTGGGCCTTATCACAACACCATCACCACTACACCTCATCACCACACCATCTTCCAACTCCAATGCACATGAAATGCTCAACATTAAACAATGCAACATAATATGTATAACAATGAACTGATCAATTATAAAACCATGCCAGCTGGTAAATGTTGTGATAATATATTCGATACAATCAATCCAGTCAATCACATTCTAGCATATGAATCATAACATAAATCAGCAACCACGTATCAAGTCAACACAATTCAACAATAGCGATATTAAGTCAAGTGTATTTCCCCTACCTCAAGCCAAAAGCAGTAATAAGCTAGCAGCGGATCAGAAATACTCCACCCGGAACTCGCCACCTAAACATTTACGTAATATAATTAATTACTTAACTATTCCCGTTCCCATAAACAATAGTTACTATAAATGGAAACCTTCCCAAATTAAAAGTTACTAAAAATAAAAGTTACCTAAAATAGAAAGTTTCCAAAAATGGCAGGTTTCCAAAAATGGCAACTTACTAAAAATAGTAACCTTCCCGAAATAGAATCCCGACACCAAGACTAAAATATTTAATCCCGTAATTAATAATTAAATTACGTAATTATAATTAAATCACCGAAATAATAAAAGTAATAAAAATAATAATCCTAATAATAATAATCGTAATAAGAAAATTTCTCGACTTACTAAAAATAGAAAACCGTAATAAAACACCCAAAACCATCAAAACTCAACCCGACACACCTACCCTCTTCAACCCGACACAACTAACCGTGCAACCACCCAAACTCGCCGCCAACCACCAGGGCACGACACCAGGACTGGCCTGATCACCACCGACCACCCCAGCCTGGGTCGACTCCCGCCGGCGAGCCTAGCCATGGCCTGCAACCTGCCTGACTTACCATGCAACCGCCACAAAACGGCCAACCAGGCCCTGTAAACAACCCGACAGCCACCACAACCATCACCGACACTACATCAGTCCACCACCATCATCATGACCGGAGAACGACGACTCTGACGCTCGTGGCACTACCGTTTCGACCTCCCCCGAGTACACGGTGGCGCCACCCCAAACCTCTCGCCTGAACCCTACCGCAAAACCCCTGTTTCCCCTTGTTTTCCTTCCTACTATCGACGGCCGCCCTATCTACCACCATCCACGAGGACAACCATCCCAAACATCACCATTAGACTCGCCTGACACACACCTACCCACAACCC
>JAGPOY010010365.1:0-11202 GCA_018983105.1 Silene uniflora | reverse complement strand
AGAAAAAGACAAATGACAATGCGACTAACTCCAGAGTGCATGCACCGATGTAACTAAAATTTGCATTTGAAGATTGGAACAATCAATTAGAGTGTAACTAAGTTTTGCATGGTAGAATTACCGGGCAAATCTCCTTTGGCATAGACCTCATTTTCTGTATTGTGACAAATATATCACTTACATTTTATTAGTTGCATGCCAAAGGTGATTCTACCCAGTTATTGCATCCATGCATTTTTTACCATGATTTTGTGATTAAACTTGTTTGTGTATTTATATATGCAATGGAAAAAAAAACCAGAGCACTATAATTAGCATATCCTTTAAAAAAACATATTCCAAAACATTTGAGTCAACACCAATATACTCTAGACATAGTTGAACAAAAGTGAGTAAAATCTTTTTTCACAAAAAAATGGAACAAAATCTCGGAACTTTACCCTTTATTAGGATATACTGATGGCACATTTTTATTTGGTGCACATATACTGATGGCACATTCTCTACTCGCTGCGTGCACGTTAAGGTCCTCGAAAATGTGCTTGCTTACAGTCTATTTCTGAGGTCGATACCTCATGCAGAAAAGCTTGATATTAAAGATGGGCACGGCATACTTTTATAAATGTAAGTGTGTATATTTTGAGGCTACGTAACAACAATTTTGTGGTACTTTTGACACCTTCAGGACAGAGGTTGAATGGGTAAGTTATGCATTCGATTACAGTACAACATTGTAAGGACTAGCAGGGAGCCGCCCCCCTAAGCTAACACAAATTTTCAGTTTTGGATACAATACCAATGCATGAGTCAGGCCAAGTGCATTTGCCATTGAAAAGGGTCGTGTGTTTGGGCAGACAACGATAAGTCGATAATCCATCCATCATCGCTTGGCACAACCATACAATGGTCTTAAACAGGAACAATTGATCTTGGAAATTTTGTACATAACACAGCTTAGAATTAACCTCACCATGTTGACATCAATTATTCAAAGCATATAGCTTCAGATTGACCTCATCATGTTGACATCGATTATGCAAAGCAAAAAAAAAGGGGCGAATAAGCCAGGTACTCTCTACCAAAAGTAATTAGTGTTGTCACAACAAGTATTCTTTCACAAGCATAATAAACAACCAGAAGCAGCAGAGATCCATGGATGCATATGTCTAATTAGCTACCATCAAGATCATACTACGCCACTAGGCAATGCAGCTAAGTGAATTACAAGTTACGGAGTACTAACTATGTCCACTGAAAGTAGTACTTGTCGGAAAACAAATCTCTACGAAGAGTTCTTGCAAAACAAAAAGCGACGAAATAAAATTAACACCTGGCATAGCACATGATGTATCCCCAACCGTAGGCCAAGTGCAATCGCCAGGTAATAAGTGTATGCAGCACTGTTCTTAGTTCTTACCAGCTCCATCAGTCGCGACTCCTAAAAAACAGAGTAGTTACCTCAAAAGTCGTGCAGATTACAAACATGGGCTAAAATCAATTAGGTTATTTGAATCCAGTGAAATTTAGGCAAGATTGTGAAGTTCAAACTCCGTTAAGTTGATAAGAACACATGATTTTTGACGAATGTTAGCTTAAGTCTAAAACTGTCTCAAATAATATGCAGTGTACAGGTACAATACGAGAGACAATGCTCTTATACTCCCCTAGATAATTTGTTTCTCATCACGAAATACTGAGAAAAGATGGAGCAAAAGAGTATATTGCTAATTACCTTACATAGTTCTCAAGTTCCTTCAATTGTCACARMTTAAGCTTGAATCCCGAAGACAGAAAATCATTCCTGATGTAATAAAGGACAACATTTAGGGGATGAATGTATGCAGAAGCATCGACTTCCAAGATCATAACAAGGTCTAATAAAAGCTATATAGTGTAATAACCAGGAGAAATGCAAGATAAATATTACGAAATGCATCAATTAAAGCTATAAAGTACACAACTAATAAGCAGCAATCTAGCTGTTAAAAGCAAGTATTGTACAGAGTATTATCTCGGCCTCAATGCTCTTGCCTAGGGTGAGGTTGGGGTCGAATATATGTAGCATTAACCCTATGTTAAAAGCAAGTAGAGACTGTTTCCAAATGATCCACGATGAAACATATTAAAATGCATCGACAATGTGCTACTCTATGATATAGGACTATAGGAGGCATAAAGAGTTTTTACGCTGTTTAACCTATTTCGCTCTATTCCATCATATTCCGGTGTTAATAAGCCAACTACTTGATATACACACATAAACTCGTGAAAGAAACACAACACTACAAAGGGAACATAATAGCCAGAAATATACGCAGTAGACAATGTGTACTATATGATATCGGGAGCATAAACAGTTTAACCTGTCGCATTCTATCATTTTACAAATATGGCTAGAACCACAACAACATACACACAACACACACAAGACTCCTGCAATTCATAGAAACACAACTTCAAAAGAAAACATAATAGCCAAAGATATAGATTATACTTCTTAATGGTCTTCTTAGGCCTAGTAGTTCCTTCCTTGTTCGACACCACCTTGTTATTCACAGTCGAAACAAGGCTCTCCACATAGGTATAAGACAGATAAGGCGAATCTTCAACTCCCAGCCCTTGAACCGGAAGTCTCTCAATCCTTTTGGTCGCCAAATCATACCAACCGTACCAATTACTATCAACCTCAATCAACACACTCTTCAAATCTTTCGAGTAAGTAACAAGCGTAAGATACATACAATCCTTACCAATCTCCTTGTTTTGAATCCTAAACAGCTTAACCCACTTAGACTCATTCAATTCCCACACATCCGCGTATAAAAGCTGACGGTTGTGACGCGGGTTGCCCACGAACTTATCCGGGTCTACCGTATGCTTCTGGTAATTCACAACCAGGCACAAACACCCACGCAAATTCCTCAAACTCATCGCCATCTTACCAAAGTCATAACTATCCAATTCGGGATAATCCACAAGCGAAAAGGTRTTAGTCCTGAGATTAAAACATTTCAACACCAGCTTAGAATCCCTGGAAATCACGCCAAAACACAATATTTCTTCAACAGCAACAGCATTGATCGGCACAAGAGTATATGAAACGGTCTCATCATTAACCGACTCCCACGAGTCATTCCGCATACTATAAACATACGCCTCCCTATACACATCCGAACCTTCGCCATCATCAAACCCGAACACATAACACTCAACCAACCTAACAACCTTATAATCATCAGTAACACTATCATACCCAAACCCAAACACCTCCATAATATCAAAATCATCAGAAGCCGGTTTACAAGACGGAGCAGGTGGGACTAAACGTTGCGTTTTGTTTGATGGGTTGAATAAACATAAAGTTTGCATAGAGGAGTCAACAATGAGGAGGACACCATGGACGCTTCCGGCTATTTTGACAGGGGGACAGTGAGGGAGGTGTGTTAGAGGATGGTCTACGATATCGAAGCGGAGCTTAACAGTGGATATGGCGGAGGAGAGGAGGGAGTTGTTTTTAGAGATGATGATGTTGTTGAAGTTAGTATTAGAGATTAGGGTTTGATGAAGATGGTGTTTGATGAACTTTGAGGAAGTAATTATGGAATTCCATGTTTTTGAGACACATTTGAAACGATGAAGAGATTTTACAGGAAGTTTTGTCAGGATTTCTGTGATGAGTTCTAATGGTAGAAATGCCGCCATTTTTGGGGTTTTGTGTTTCTTCTTCACTGTTGCTGCAATTTCAATTGGGAGTGTTTATGATCGGACAATGAGTCAATCGAGTACGGTTTCGGGCGGCTCAATTTAATTTCTGGTTGTTTCCTTTCCTTATCAAAAAATAATAATAATTTCTGGTTTTTCGTAGGGGTGTTCGTCGGTCCGGGATCGGACCGGACCGTTTGGGGTGGACCGAAGACCAAACTTCAAAGAAAATAGGGACCGTGGACCGGACCGTATTTATATCGGTCCGGTCCGGGTTAGACCAAAATATTATATAAAGAGAGTCAATTGAAAAAAAAAACAGTACAAACGGCAACATATCTCAATGAACTGCTAAACGATAATAACTAAAAGCAAAACCAATCATTTACAATTTTTTGAGTTAGTAAACAAGAAAATAAATCCTCTTAGGTAATTTTAAATACGGTCCATATTATGGTCCACGGTCTATTCGATTCGGTCCAAGACCGGACTAAAGACCAAATTATCACTAACTCATGGACCGTGGACCGGACCATAATATATTTGGTCCGGTCCGGTCCGGACCAAAGTGTGTCGGTCCGGTCCGGTCCGGTTTTCGGCCTGGACCATTTAATGAACAGCCTTAGTTTTTCGGGTTTACAAGAACTCGTGCCCGGTCAAGTTTTTTCGGATCATTATCAAGTGTGTTATTATGAAGCTAGGTGGGAATAAAAGTCAGCATGCGATAATAAACATTCGAGTCGTATTCCGTAGGTCGGGTTGGCTTAAGGATTGGGAATTGGGATTAATCGGGAAAATCATGAACGGTGGAATCATTTTTTTTTTGGGAAATTCTACATAGTAACCTAGTATTTTTTCAAATTTTACATGGTAACTCTACTTTTCAGAGAACACACATAGTAATCCTGAACTCTTTAAATACGTATCGTCGTGACCCTAAAATTTGTTTCCGTCAATTTTTTCCGTTAAGTATGTGACGTGGCCAATTAAATTTTGAAATTTTTTACATGGTAACCCTATGTTTTTCAAAATTCTACAAGATAACCCCTAGTTCTTCTACAAATCACATGTGCTTAGAGCAACTCCAATGGGCAATTAAAATTTGATGTAGCTTGATTTGCCACATTGATTTTTCAAGCTACGTTGTTTTCCGGCTACGTACCGCTCCAACGACTGACTACAACATCTTGTAGCTTATATGGGTCCACATTCTTATTTTCAACCAATGAGATAATTTAGCTTTATTTTTTTTCCATCAAGCATGTAGCTTGACAAAGCAACAATGCTTGAAAGCTACACATAAAATTCCAACTCCAATGGTAAGCTACATGTTAATAATTTTGCAAATATTGCAAGCAGGTCCCTAATAACAAACCATTGAAGATGCTCTTAACAACATAATCCCTTAATTAATCTTTTTTCACAATCTTACTTAATTAGACCCAAATTGTCAAATCTTTCGTAATTTTGAATGGATACAATTGTACAAAGACCTCTTTTACAATCAATTTCCAGCCACTAAGTTATACACGATAGAACATTACAACTAGGCCCGTGCATCGCACGGGCATTAAATCTAGTTAACCCATGTTTTGGAAAGAAAAATCTAGTAAGAATTTTGTTCGATATAAAAAAACTCCCGACAAGATATTATAAATATCGAAGTAATAAAAGTACTCCATACCGAGCATTATAATAATCAATATCCCGAGCATTATAATAATCAATGCCAATTTTGATTCATAGATTTAATCCAATTAAAAAACTTTTTTTTTTCGAAACCTCATCAAATGTCTCAAAAATGAAAATGTTGTAAACATAACAATTACTTCACTTCAATTATTTGAGAAATTGACACAATAAAGTTGGGTACAGACGTACAGTTGAGGAGTGGAGACTCATTTGTAAACATTGGGTTGAATAGTGGATTTCTTTGTTACTTATTGAATCCGATTTTTGGAGATTTATGGTAATGGTACCTTAAAAAGATGATGATAATAAGAGTTGGCATTTTTTTTGGAGTAATCGAGTAAAAAAATGCTAAAAATGATAGATTGAGGAGCTAAGGAAGTATTTTCAAGAGTATTTCCTTTGTTAAAAAAAACAAAAAACAAATTGGGTTATCTTGTAGGATTTAGAAAAAAACACAGGGTTAGCTTGTAGTAAATCTCAAATCCAATAGGCGACGTCACATACTTAACGGACAAACTTGACGGAAAAAAAGTTTAGGGTCACGGCAAGACGTATTAATAGAGTTGAGGGTTACCATGTGTGTTTTCTGAAAAGTAGGGTTACCATGTAGAATTTGAAAAAACACAAGGTTACCATATAGAATAACCATTTTTTTTTCTTGTTTTCTACACCCTCCCAAAACATAATATTTACGTCAAAGTCATTTGGTTACGACTTAAAATACACATGAATTAGAAAATCTCACGATTTTATAAAAATTAGAATTGTGTGGATTGCTATATATATTTTTTTTACGAATGTACAAATCAGAATTTCCTAAAAACTTTCAATGATTACATAGTGTGAGAGTGACTACTATATGAGCGACTAAGGTGGCCGAATTCAAAACATTGGTGCAATTATTTGAGTGGGTTAGCTTGTGTGGAACGACGAGAACCAGACTTGGTCTAGGAAAATACAACTCTAGACTCCTTTGATTCGTACTCCGTATCCTTTAATAATGACTAAGAAAACATGTAATTCGAGTCAAACACCACCATAATTAGAGATGGAAGTGGCAACGCTTCTGCATGGCCCATTTTAGCACGACACGATTGGCAAAGCCAAGGACATCATGACTCATCATGGGCTGCCTCTGGCCTGAAGTTTGAGAATGAAGATTGTGCGTACCCTACGCACGACACGCCAACCTGACACGACATGCTCTCATAAAAGGCCAGTAGGGCTGGGAGGATGGGAGTAATAGGTTATAGTACCACCTCATCAAATTCGATAGATATAAGCGTGGCGCTGTAAATGAACTGATAACCAGTTGATTCCTTATAACTAGAGATGGCAATCCGGGTCGGGCCAAGGTGGGCGGGACGAGTTTGGCACGGGCACGACACGACACAGCTGAATAATACTTAAGGCACGGGCACGACACGGACGGGCTGGAGGCGGGCCGCGGCTCCGTTTTTTGGAAATTTCCGTGCCTAGGCAGGACACGGCCCAAGCACGGAGGGTCCGACACGAACCAGGCACGACGGTCTTGGCACGGCACGACCCGAGATTTGGCCCATTTCTTAAGTATTTAACTAAATTCCTGTTGTTTAAATATCATTTCTTAATTATTTAATTAAATCGAGTACATTAAAAATACAAGTAATCAACTAATCAAGACATCAAATACTTTAATATTTAATAAAATATATATTTAAATCATTAATATTCATTACTTATATAAATTAAAAAGTATATAGAAAAAAAATAAAAAATTACTAAGGCACATGAGCGAGTGCCAGGCACGGCCCGAGCACAAAAATGGGTGTGCCAGAAGCGGGTCGCAGCGGGGGTTTGGGTAAGTGGGCCAGGCACGGCCGGCCCAATATCCATGCTTGGGCCGGGCCAATTTTGGAGTAAAGCACGATGGGCCGACCCAACACGGGCCATTGCCAACTCTACTTATAACCCAATTGGCTAATTCTAGGGAGAAAAGTCGGGATCTGGCTCCTTATACCCCAATTGAGATTCAGAGATGAGTGACCCACATTGATAAAATGAGGACGAAATTAAACTAAGGAACTACTCTACCTAATAACCTATGACCAATTGGACTGGCCCAAAAACTTTAGTCCTCGTCTTCGGAGACTTGGAGGCTTTGTGTCACGGTCCGGTACTTTAGCCGGATCGTGGCGCGCACCCTTGCCCGAATCAAGGCAAGATGCAAGCGACAAGGCTATTCGAACTAGTGAAGGATCGCTCACTAGCACGATACTCGGGGTCTCGGCTACACTCGACAAGAATGCACCGAGAGCATCAAGCACTAGTGTTCGGGATCCTAGTGTCGATCCCCGAAACACGGCTTGTTAGTAAGTGAAGGCAAAGAGTCTTCACAACAAAGCAACAATAAGCAATACGAAGGCACGAGGTAGGAAGTAGATTTTCATTCACTAGTACTCCCTAAAGAGGGAAATTTGATATTTACATCCTGGTAGCAGGAAACATTGATGGTGCACAATAGCGCTACCTCCATTTATGGAAACTTATGCTAAAAACTATGCTAGCCTATTTACTAAAAATGTACAAGAGTAAACAAAACTACATAGCAAAATAAATCTAAGGGTTCGAAGTGTGCGGATCGTCACACTTTGCTTGTGCCCGGTGCAAAAATTAGTACTCCGTACTAAACAATTACCTTTATAGTTTATAGGCTAGGAGCAGCTTTGCATGTGTGGACAACGGAAGAAACAAATTCAAATTCAATCAAAGAAAATCCAAATGAAAGTCTCCTCAATTTCCTCCATTGATGTTCCTCAAATATGGCCCTGACAGTCGAAGGAAAATCTAACTCAAGAATCACCAAATAAGGCCCTGACACAACTCACCCAAGCAAACAACGGCTGATAGCTCAACTCCTCTCGAAACGATCCACAATCAAATGGTAATGAGCAGCGAGTAGAAGCAGCAAGTACGAATGGTAGGCGTGGCATGGAGCGTGACGTATACCTGGCTGCAGAACACGGGAAGTCGAGAAACTACACTGGCTTAACTGGAAACACCAGAAAACTCCAATCGGGAACAATTTAACAGACAATGCAAACCTACAATTCGTTCAATATGTTCTGGATGAAACTGTTACGGGATGAGGCGGTCCGGCTCCTGAATAAAACTAACAATACAATGGACACAATTTATTCTGTTAGATCAACATCTTATAATGACCTTTAACATAATATACGTTAAGTAACTCTCATCTCAATTATAACCACCACAATTATGAAATATCAAATTATATTCTACAGAAACACAAAGTACTTTCCAATGTTAATATTCTAGCATGTTAACCTACTCTTCTTTTAGGCCGATCTCATATAATACGACCATCAATTATATAAGGAGGAAATAATTTTAAGACGATAAAGTCATACAATACTGCAGAAACGACGATTTACATTCCTAGCAAATGCCAATGCACCTTTTGACCAGCAGTTTACTTGTTCGTGAGAGCACCCTCGACGAGGGATAATACACGGGTTTTTTTTACGGTGGACACCCCCATTTACACAAAAAGAAAAACAAATGACAATGCAACTAACCCATTTATTGAGGCTGAAAATCTAGAGCACTAAAATTAGCAAATCCTTAAAAGCACACTCCACAACACACGAGTCAACACCAATTTACATTGGCATATCATATTATGCAACGTCTTGGAAAGCTAGTAGCTTGGTGCTTGTTTCAACTCTATTGCTGTGGCACACTAATATCTTAGAACACAAACTGAAATTAGTCATGGTCGATATACAATATCGCGTATGGTGTACCAGGCAATGGTCTTAAACAAGAACAATTTATCTGGAGAATTGACTTCATCATGTTGACATCAATTATGCAAAGCAAAAAGGGGTGCATAAGCAGGTTAATCCTACTAAAAACTTGTAACAAGAAGCATTCTTTCACAAATATAACAAACTAGTAGAAACCATAGAGATCCATCAGTTCATATGTCTAATTGTCGACCAAAAAGATCGTACTACGCCACTAGGCAATCCCAGCAAAATGAAGAACAAGTTACTCGTACTAATTACGTCTACATACATTACTTATATCAGACAAATCTCTACAGGGGGTTCTTCCAAACATAAGCGACGAAATAAAATTGACACCTTGTGTAGCACACGATGTAGCCACCGTAGCCCAAGTGCAACCGCCCGCTACTAAGTGTACGCAACACTGTTCTTACCAGCTATATCAGTCGTAACTCCTACGAAACAGAGTAGTAACCTCATAAGTCCTGCAGAATACATACGCCCCGGGGCTAAAATCAGTAAGTCTGTTTTCTCATTGACAATTGGGCAAGATTGTCAAGTTCAAACTCACTTAAGTTGATAACAACAAATTACGCTCAAATCTAATTCTGTCTCAACTAATGTGCAGTATGCAGAGGCCAGAGCCGTCGGTACAATACGAGGGACAATGCACTTGTACTCCTTAAGTGACAACTGACAAGTATAATTTGTTTTCTCATAACGAAATACTGAAAAGATATGGAGGAGAAGAGGATATTGTTGATTACCTAACATAGTTCTCAAGTTCCTTCAGTTGTCAGAGCTTGAGCTTGAATCCCGAAGACAGAAAATCGCTGAGCGAATAAAGGACAAGATTTAGGAGATGAATGTGCATAACCATGAACTTCCACGATCAAAGCAATGTCCAGTAACAAGCTAATTACACAGTGTAATAACCATGAGAAATGCAAGGAATAAATTACACAGCTAATTCAGCAGCAAACTCTAGTAAATCAAGATCTTCATTCAGTAAACAATATATTTCTACTCCGAGTAAGGGTAAATACAAAGTAATTAATGATCCACTGTGTAAGAAGCTACAAAAGTATTGTAATATCTCCGTTCCTCAATAATCCTGCTTATTGTGGTGTTGGGGGTCTAATGTACGGAGTATATAGCATTAACCAAATATCAAAAGCAAGTAGAGACTTTTTCCAAATGATCCAAGACGAAACATGTTAAAAACTTAAAATGCATGGACAATGTGTACTCTATGATAACGGAAGCATAAACAGTTTAATCATCGTATTCAATGATATTCCATTGCAAGGTAGCAACCCAACTATTTGATCTACAGTTCTACACAAACATAACAACCAATATGGGTCTATAATCTATATCTACAAATATGACCAGAACCACAACAACATACTGTTAGGGTTCAAACCCTTGTCCCACATCGGTAGAATAGAGATGCAAGATCATCTTTATAAGTGTCCAGATAATATAACAGTACGAGGCCTTTTGGGAAGGAGCCCAAAAGCAAATCCGTGAGGGCTTGGCCCAAAGCGGACAATATCGTACTATTATGGAGTCTGGACACAGATGCAGCAGGGGCCCAACAACAGGATACACACGCTTCCGCATAACAAGTGGTATCAGAGCCCAGGGTACTTGGGCCTAGACCCCATGACGTACAAGTGGTGGAGAGCTTGGAGTGCAGGACAGATAGCATTCGGGAGTCATGGACGCATGAGCTCGATCTGACAGACTGTTTGCAAAGCTCAAGTCCATGGGACAGGGGCGGACCCAGAAATTTATCTATGGTGTAGCAAAATTATACTTCGTACTGTTTATTAAAAAGAACTGAAATGTTATCTATTGGACAACGAACTCATAATTTGTCACGTTTTAGAGTAAATAACACATTTTAGAGTAAATAAGTCGATTAAAGGCTTAAAACTCGAGCTCAAGCTTGTCTCAAATCTCGACAACAACTCTTGAATTGTAGAGCATCACACACATACAATTTATATGA
>JAGPOY010010357.1:0-10582 GCA_018983105.1 Silene uniflora | reverse complement strand
ATAATGTACCCTGCTTCATCCTCCTTCAAATGCTATGGGAAAAAAACTGTTTAGAGCCAATAATACTAATGAAGTTGGGACGTTACATAACTTTAATGCCTCGACAATCCTTCACCCATGAACAATATTCATCAACCATGTCATAAAGAAGCAACTGCAAACTTTCGCCATCGTCAACAACTGTGAGACTACTCATTTTGTGAGGTATGCCTATTTATTCAGGAATCAGAATAAACTCCAACACAAGTACCAGCTCTATTCCTAACCCTTCTAAACATCCAGGCTACACACCCCATTTCAATGATTACACTTATCTAAGCAGCAGTTGGTTTATGTCTAAGCTCTCATCAACCCCAAATCCTAACAACCTTCCAGCTTCTTTGGTCT
Source organism: Silene uniflora (assembly GCA_018983105.1). Taxonomy (NCBI): domain Eukaryota; kingdom Viridiplantae; phylum Streptophyta; class Magnoliopsida; order Caryophyllales; family Caryophyllaceae; genus Silene; species Silene uniflora. Next base: position 10,195 of record JAGPOY010010357.1, on the reverse strand, counting down.
TCATTTCTTCCACACTTGTATCAGTATCAAAGTCATCCTCGGACCACGGTTCACTGTTGTCGTCCAAATTTATCTCACCTCCATTAGTAATTTCGTCTCTCAAAATCCGATTTTTTGGTTAATTAGAGTTAATTAGCAAAATTTTTTGGTAATTAGCGTTCATTTGAAAATATTTGGGTCTATAGTGTCCACGTCATCACTTTTTATTTTTTTTCAATTTTTATATGAAACCGCTAAGAAACTTAGCGGCTTCACTTATTTTTATTTTTTTATATAAAAGGAAAAACCGCTAGGAATCTTATCGGCTTACTATATCAGTAGTGTCATATTGTAGTGTACATCATGCAAGTTGGTGGAAATTTGGGAAAGTCGCTGAAGTTCTCAGCGAGTCAACGGCCTTACTTTTTTTTATTATTATTATTTTTTTAATTTAAACATATACAAATATTTGGACGATGACATTTTGGAAAGCCGCTAAGTTTCTTAGCGTTTTGTATAAAAACTGGAAAAAAAAAAATGAAAAACGATGACCTGGATATTATGGACCCAAATAATTTGAAAGTAACACTAACTTCCTAATTATCTGGCTAATGAATCCTCATTAACCAAAAAATTCGCCAACGTCCATCTTTTATTTTAATTTCGTGAAAACTTTTTAATTAAGCTTGATCTCTATTGAGTTTTGATACTTCAAAAAATTACTAATTTTAGAAAATTTAGGTTGTTAAACACATTTAAGTAAAATTTTGCACATTGTACAAGATTGCATGGATGGTCATGAGTTCGATCACTGTCATGAAACCCGCAATAACTTAATAAACAACAAAAATTACCAATTAATAATAGAAATAAATCGTGATGAAATTTCAAATAGTAAAAATTTCGAACCGAATTAAACTTGAAACATAACCTTATAAATAAACAAACTCACATTTTGATCATTACAATTATTAACTTGAGTTGTATGACCAACGAATATTTATAATAATTTTATATATATTATTAGGCGGCCTTAATTGATGACCCTACAATTTGTCCTGATTTCACCAACAGCACCAGCGTCTAGTCCAATGCTACCCATTTTAACAATTGCAGCCTTAAATTTATTGATCCATTGAGCCTGGTTATTGGCATTGGCGTTCAAGCCAGCGGCCGTGGCAGCGTTGGTTCGGAGGGTCCAGTCCGAGGTGAACAACCCTTTGTTTACTAGTACACTTGAGTAGTATTTATTATCGAAGACTGTTGGGGTGACCGGATCCATATTGACAACTGACGATGTAGACGTGCTTGCTTTGGGGCACGCGGCCTGAAGTTGTGGGACGTAGCTCGGGTTTAAGGCTGGGTCGGGCTTGTTGGTCCCGTTGAAGTTGTAAATTCTATCGTCGACATTTGTGAGTATTGTGCAATGGGACACTCCTATGGTATGTGCTCCTGTTGGAAAGTATAAACAACGGTATTATATATAAACGGTTTACAAAAAAGATTTTATTTAATACGGAGTAGTGATTTTTGTTTTCGGACGAGTATATTTTGCTAGATCATTACAACTTTGTATATATTCAATTGATTCTGGTACTCGACTACTCGTATATAACTTATTGTTATTAATGAAATATGTCAATTGTCCATTTACGTACTCCTTTTATATATATCTTTCTCATATCCGTATACTATTTTTATTCTTTGTAATAATATTTTGATTAAAATTAAATAAATAAATGATACGGAAAAAATAAGTTAATTAATACCTGAAAGAGTGACCATTTCATCCTGAGTTAATCCTTTGGACGTGAAAAGATTGGTAAGTGTAGTAACATCATTGGCAGGTGAAGGAATGTTTGGTATCACGTCTGTCATCTTAGAAATTCTACCATCCTTTCTACCAGATGGAACGGAATAAGCTGGACCTTTGACCTGTACAAGATGGATCGTGATATTTTAGGAATTAGGATGGTACGGAGATTCAAAATCAGCCGATAACTGTCTTTTAATATATGAATGAAGTATTTTAATCAAATGAGACAGTTATCCTGAGTGGGAGGGAGTATAATAGAATGTGTTAAAGTATGTATAGTACTAGCTTACCAAAGCAATACTGTCTCTAGCCGCGAAAGCTAATATATCAGCACATGACACAATCCCTTTACATTGGGCTTCAAGGGCAGCCTTTGCAGCGTCGATCACTTCAAACCCTCTTAAGCTAGGGTTGTTAACTATGGAATCTTTTTCCGCTGTGTTACCAGCAGTCGAGTCTATAAGAACTGACCCATCACAGCCCTGTGAAGAAAACAAAGCGTACTTTTCAATTTTCAACTATGTTTAGAAAAGTAAGTAATACGGAGTATATTTATACAGGGACAGGTGTGATGTAACATCTAGAATATTAATGTCGGCAAAAAGCATACAATATTAAACATGACTACAACTTACATGAATAAAGCAGTCATGGAAGTGCATTCGAACAAGACCAGGGGCGATGCCAGGACTCGACCCAAACGCTTTGGTAACTTGTTGTTTAACAATGGTTTCGGCCGAAGGACATGTTTTGCTATAGAATCCTACTTGAAGTGCTTCAAGACATGAGAAAACTGAAAGCAAAATAAGAAGAGCAATAAAACAATTGCTTTGCATTTTTGAGCTCATTTTTTAATTACTCGTCTTAAGTTCTATTCTTAGTAGTTTGTGGGAACATGCAGACTATGGCCCTCCTTTTATAGCAAAAAATAAAGTAAACGTACAATAATTTTAGAGGTGTGTGATAGACACACGTTTTGTTACTTCTTTCTTAATATCTTGGCAATGTGGGTAATTATTTTTAAGTAAATAGTGGATACTTAATAAACTAAAGTAATCATTAGATAAATAAGCTAATAAGAGATTATTCTAACGTAATAACACGATTCGAGTTCCAATACTAGAAATGCAACGGTATTAAAATTAGTGTGGAAGAGTTATACAGTTTTTATGGTCATTGGAGGACCTTAGTTATATCAGAAGGTACCTGATACCCGGCCCGTTGTGAGGGAGTCAATTATCAGCGCTTCGCTGGCTCAATGATTGATTGTAAGTATTCACACATGACATTAAGTGCTTAAATTTTAATTTAGACCCTCTTAATTTTAATTCAATATCTACCAGTCTATTACTGCTTATAATTATACTTTACCGGCTCAAATGCAGACTAAATCGATTGTTATAATGCCAAAATAATAGCCTCAAGTGATATATTCTTTAGGATTATACCGTATTAGCATGCATGGCGCGCGGCTGTTACATCAACTTTGCTGTAATTTCATTTGACCAAGTCATATTTGGGATATAGAAGCAAAGGAAACTTGAAATTGTATAAATACAGATAGCAACTTGTCTACCTACTTGATTTGTACTCCTTTGTGTATAATTATTCTCTTGAAACAGAAGTATTCGTCTTAACATTGGAACAGGTCAAATATCATCTTAATTACTCGACCATTTAAGACAATGTTTTTTTTTTTCCTTTTTATGCAATCAGATCAGCTTTTGTCTTATTTATACTCATACTACTTGATCTGTCTTAATAAGCTTAAGACGGATAAATACATCTTAAATAAGAATTTGTGATAACTACATTATTAAGTGGGTATGGATTATGCATTAATTTTATCACAAATTTAGGACCATAGAAGATCGGACAAGTCTACTTTTATTGACTTAATAGACTTGGTAGTATAAGACAATAACGGTGGTTAGATAGAGGGGTATACATATGGGTCCTATGTTAGCCAATGCGTTGAATTTTAGTAGTTTTTTAAGTATTGCATTATCATTTTAAGTATTGCATTATCATTCTAAGACACTATTATCATTTAAGACCAGAATATTCGTCTTAAATTTAAAATGAGTTAATTTTTAGTATAATAGATGAGACAAAATAAGTATGTATAGAGTCAGCATAGAGACTACAAAATGGGATTTGTTCTAATACATTTGCAATGGGAGCATATTTGACTCATTTTATCGTGAATAATGCCGTTTTAAGAGAGATTCAGTGATGATTAGATAGGAGAAGTTCGTTTGTCTTAATCTCAATCAATTGGAGATAAACCTTGCACAATTTGAGGGATATATATTATAGTAGCAAGTGATGAGCTGTGAATGAATGCCTTGTAGTTGTGATGATGGCTCATGGCTAGGGCCTAGGGAGTAGGGTCACATCCAATAATAATTTTAAATTTGAATTTTTCTAGTGAAAAAATTTATTCAAAGATTTAATTAGTATGGTAGCCAAATAATAATTAAGTCTGTTAGTGATTATTATTCCATATACGGAATATAATTTATGGACATGAATAGAAAAATATGTTAAGTGTCTATAGCTAACCATCGATTAATTTCAATCTGCTATTACCAGACATTGTTTTTCCAATCTGCTTATGTCGAAAGTAATAGTTCGCTGATTATCAACAAGGTCATTTGTAAATACTTCTAGTAAATTAGAGCTCTACTATTTTAATATTGTATTTACCAAGCACTATAGTAAATTGTTTGCTCAAACGGACTAAAACATAGCATATGCCAAAATTTTCTATACCGTTGTCAGTTTTATACTCTAACATGTCCCCTCACACGAATAATATTTGTTGGGGAAGTTTGAATGCAACTGCAGGCTTTCTCATACCTGATGCTTAATATTTCACTTTAGAAATAAGGGTAATGAGATTTGAACCCGTGACCTTTCAATCACATGACTCTGATACTATGTCATGAAACTATCACAACCAAAAACTTAAGCTAATTAATAGATGAAATTCCAAAAACGGTTTAATACTCTAACACATCCGATTATAAGATAAGCTTCCAAAGACATTCGAAGAGTTTTTTTAATATCATAGATAAAGTAAAAACAGTCACGACTCACGGGCCACGGCTGAATTGTATTGTACAATTATATACTAGTGATTCTCTACTGGAAGGAGACTAAGCTAGTTGTGACAAAATATTAATAATCGAAATTCAAACATGGGCTGCTATAGTTTTTTGTCTAGAGTATACAAACTTCTACGTAACAATCAAATATTATTCTGACTTTTCTTTTCGGACGTATCTGCATGCATGGAAGCATGATTTCAAATTCTCAATAATATTCGCAATCATATATGGAGTAATTCGTACCAATAATCATGGATTCATGGTCGACACACAGTCACCTTTTGTTGAAAATGAATAACTATACTTATTAGTTATGGACTTATGACTCCACTTTTTTTGGAATTGTTGTTTATTTTGTTTCTTATAATGTTGAAAATTGTTTATTAGTCGAATAACGGCGATTTTGACTAAAGAGTTCGACAGATAAGGTTTAAATCTTACTAATATAGTGACGGCTATGAATTATGACACTCGTTAGGTCGTGGATGAATCTTATATACTATAATACGGAGTATGTATTTTGTAGTACAATTAAAAAGGACGATAATGGTTGGACATATGTTAACCCTTCTAAAATCGTGGTCTGAGTAGAAATATATTCTTAATAATGTGGACGAACATATAGTCACTACAATTTCTTTTAATTTGGATTTTATTTTATATTTACTTTGTTATGCAAAAAATAATATTATTATTCTAGAAACAGTTAAATTTTAATAATTGTACTTTGGTTTCATGAGCTTTAAATTAACATATGAACTTGTAGTGAGTATTAGTAGTATTGTTAAGTTAGATTTAGGGGTCGTTTAGTTCATAAGAAAAACTATAATTCATGAAAAGTACTAATTTATATGATTATGCATTTTCCATGAATTGGATAAAAGTCGCTTGGTCGGAATGTGGGGAAGTAAGTATAATGATGCTATAATAATTTATAATTAAAGTTCAATTCATTAGTTAACAAAGAGTCATTCATTTTCATTAGTTAACAAAGAGTCATTCATTTTTTACAAAAAGACATTAGATTATACGAAAATACAAGTGTGTGATACAAAAAAAAAAAACTCATTCCTAAAACAAATAATAATAATACTTTGCATTACAAATACTCTGCATTGTATAATTTGGTCTATGTATCGGAACTAATAGCATTCAAGATTATGCAGGACTATATATGAAAAATCCTTTTTTGGCTCTCGCTTTAGCCCTATGTCTCTTTTCCCTAGGCTGTCTTCGTCCACTAGGAGGTTTCTTCAGAAAACTCTATTTATTCTGGTGTGGGTGGCAGACCTAATTTATTAGTTTTAATAGGACTCCTTACGAGCGTTCTTTCTTTCTACTACGAGTCTACGAGCATTATCTAAAGATAATTAAGTTATTAATGATTGGACGAAACCAAGAAACAATTCCTTACGTGCGAAATTACAGAAAATCCCCTTTAAGATAAAAGAATTCCATCGAATTGAGTAATATTGTATGTGTGATAGTATCTACTATACCAGAATATCAATGTACCCGATTATATATTGCAGTTGCCCAGGAATTCAGGATACCCTTTTTTAACTTCTAAAGTCTATTTGTTAGCTCAAGATCCCTCTTACTAACTAGAATCAGCATTAGCGTACTCTCTTTTATGTTATTGTTTATCCATGTCCAATAGATGAACCATTTCAACTAAAACCTACACAGACTCATCATACCATGTGCTGAAATTCCACTTTTTAAGATGTTGGAAGTTGTCAGGATTTGAATCCCAAACATTTAGTCACGTTGACTCTAATACCATGAAAGATAAACCATCGCAGTTGTCAACCAAAATTTTAAGATAATATTTGAGACCCAACTAAAATAAATGTGTACCCGTTTACAACCGATAAGTTAGTTGGTTTTACGATTGCTGAAAAAAAAGAAAAAAAAAAAAAAAAGATAACCCTCTCGAATTTGCCATAGTTTTAAGAACTAGTACGAGTTTTACTTAACAAAACAAAACACTACAATCATCCTATAAACACCGATCAAGCTCTTAAACGTCTCATACAATTTTTAGGCCCAAAATAAAAAAAATTTAGGCCCAAATGCCTAAATAAGGGCCGATCCATTTGATGAGGTGATCCAGTTTAAATGGGCTCATAGGCATCAAGAAGCACACACTCATCATAAGTTCATAGGCATAGTCTCTTTTGAGACGGTTTTATTCGGATCTTAAAACAGTTCGAATATCTGATTCGAAATCCAAAATTTCATTACATAATATCCGATATCCAATATGAAACATTTCGGATATTTAATTTTAGATATCCGAATATAGTGGATTGGATATTCAAGAATCCGCTATCCGATCTGATTCGATTGAGGTTAGGTTTATCAAAGATTTATTCAGATGTAGTGTAAGATAATGATGACCTTAAATAATTACTCGTATTTGTGAGAGCTTATCAAAAATAAGAAATTAGTATTTTTATCACTTGGCCTCGTCTACTAATTTTCTCACTAACACCGTTCTTTTTTGAAAAAGGAAAAATTAACTAGCCACAATTCCTTGGCGACGAATTAAAGAAAGGGCATTTTTTTTTTTCAAATCGATTGCCTTTACGAATTTGCGGTTGTAAAAACACGACATTTCTTGAATTCGTAGTTGGTAAGGGTAAGATTATTGGTGGGTCTTGAGAGAAGACTCACATGAGTCTTGAGACAAAACTCACTCAAGACCCCCAATAATCTACTCAAGTCTTAACAAAGTCTTAAGTTGAGTCTTGGAAATCCAAGACTCAACTTAAGACTCAACATGAGTCTTGGCCCTACCATTTTATAATGACAACCAATAAGAAGCTACCACATGTTTAAGTATTATAATTTTCTTTTTTTATCTAAAACTCAATAAGGAAAGTGTAGTGAAAAAGTAGAGTCTGAGGTGAGTCTGACGGATAATGTATAAAGTTTGAGGTGAGTCTGAGGTGGGTCTGAATATTAAAGAAATAATAAAAGTTAGTGAAAAGCTGATGTGGCAGAGTCTTAAGACTTCGATAAGTCTGACGGATAATCATACCCTAATTATAATGGGTCAAAACTTTTTTACGGAATAAACTTAAATAAACCAGAATTCTTGAATAAACGTTTTGAAAGCGGTAATTTCTAAGAAAAAGTTACTGATTTCTAAACTCGTGGCCAATAGTTTCTGACTTCCTGGTCAAAGTTTTTTTCGAGGAAAAGACGTACTCCCTCTGTCCCAAACTGGGACACCCAGTGATACGTTTACACTTCCTTTATTTTCTGAGCGGGAAATAAAGAAAGTGTAGACATATCACCGGCACGAACAGTATAAATAAGAAAATGAAATAGCGCGAGAGTAAAAACGACAAAATCCCTAAAAACACAACTTCTTGTGAGAGACGAGAAAGAAACACAGAGCATTGGAGAATCCATTAATGGCGGGAAATTCATCAATGGAGTACAACAAACCACAGACATTAACGTGCACCATTATAGCAATCGACACTACCAACAACAATTTGACATACTTGGTTTGTTCCGTCTGCGAGAAGCCTCTTCAAAACCCTCTTTCTCTTTGCACTTCTTGTCGTCGCAACGCTCTCGGTCCCAACTCTTTCGCTTCCAAACGCCTCTTTCGCTTTCTCGTTAGTCCCCCTCGTCTTTATTCTTTTCCGTAATCATTTATTTACCTTTGATTAAAATAACCCGATTAAAGAAACAATTGACCGGGACGGGCGGGAGTATTTGAATCAATTGTCGGTAGGGGGGCAGACAATTTGAAAATTGAGAGACGGTCTCTCAGGAGACCCGTTCCTTATTTTTAGTTTACTTTATTGCTTTGTCTGAATAAAAATACTCTCTTCGTACCAGAATTTGCTTACCTTTGGTTATAATTATAATAGTCCTTAATAAAAAAAAGGTAAACAAATGATTGAGACGGATGGAGTATTGGTTATGCTATTGAGTCTTAGTATTATATTATTGGTTGCAGATGTCGATAGCATCGGATACGAGGGTGTTCACAGTGATAAGTTTTGATAGAGCTGCTAAGATTCTCTTTGGTTGTTCTGCTGATGATTTCTTCAATTTCGCCAAAATCCATCCTTTTGCAGGTATGAATCCGATATGCACTCATTAGAATATGGTCCTATGGATAGGAAATAGACGCGATTTATTGGGGTTTGAGCGAATGCAGTACCCGGGTTACAAGTATCAGACACAAGTACATGCCCAAATGTCGGATTTATTAGTGACTTGAATTTGATGGTTGGGATTTTGAGGTTGATATTCTTGCTCTAGGATGCGTATTTCTGTGTTGTTGTCGGCTGTCAGACTCGTAGGAGTAATGTTTTGACTGTGTATCAGTGTATGTATGTGCAGCTGCAAATGCTGTTAGAATTCTGGAAGGTGAAATGTGTAGGATGACACTGTCCAAGCCGAAGAATGGTAATGCTCAACATCTACGAGTTGCTTCTGTTGTTCCTTTAAGTTCTGGCTTTCGGCCTGTTATCCAGTCGTTAAACCAACTCTATGGAGGGTCTGTTCCTTCATAACCATTTAGTCGTAGTCTGAAACAATGAAAGAACTACTCGTAGCTGTTATAAACGGTGAATCACAATCTGTAATCCAAAATCTTTATTGGACAGAATGCAATTATCTGCTGTATGGAGTGTGATACATTGTAAACATTTCCTGTCGTGTTTTGTGTAGAAAAACTTTATTTCTGATCAATGTTGACAGGAAGATGAATGTAAGTATGTAACCGTAGTCTGTGGAACAATGAATGAACTACTCGTAGTTGTTATAAACAGTAATTGCAAACTGGAATCCAAAATTTTTGTTGAACAGAATGCAATTATCTGCTGTGACTAACTTGAATCGTTCCTACTGCACATAATTGTTAGAATTCACAGTAAACTTGTTACTTGTTGCACCAAGTGTAGCATATTTTATTAATATATACTCCGTATGATTTGGATTAACACTGGGAGATAATTATTGTCTGAGATTTCAGATATAAAAGCGTTGATCTTTGTATTCTTGTCTAAGTAAATGCTAGTATATCAAGTTCAACACTGTTAGATCGCAGCTGGTTGGTTCTGATCTATGTTTACTGTCTGGTCAAAAGTTTTTATTCGGTTAAAATGTCATCAGTTTTCTCTGTTGAAGCCAAGCTTCCCTTTGTCCATCTCTCGAGCATCTCGAGAGCAGCCTTGGGTTGGTCCATGGGAACCATATGACCGGCGTTATGCACCTGTTATCAGATAATGTCACACAATGACACCAAGTAAGTAAA
>JAGPOY010010340.1:0-10452 GCA_018983105.1 Silene uniflora | reverse complement strand
CAATTGATGTTTTGATAGTCCCCGTCACAATCATTTGATACTGTAAAAAAAAACCAATTGATGTTTTGATAGTCCCCCGTCTCAATCATTTGATACTGTTAAAAAAAATTCAATTGATGTTTTGATAGTCCCCTGTCAATCATGATACTGTTAGATCAATTATAATTATGCCTTGTGTTGGATTCGTGCAACGCATGTATAAAGTAGTTAGATCAGAGATGTCAAATATGAGCATATTTGGCACACCTATATTATTTTTCAATGTGAGACATATAACATACAATGAATTACACAATTTTAATATGTGCAAATTATATGAAATTTATACTCTAATGATAGCATTTTTTTATCACGAACTTAATTATATTATTTTCATAATTTTTTTAGTGATATTTTTTTTTGCCAAATGAAATGCAAAAGTTTTTATGTAAAAATTAGAAATATTTCTTGAATATAATATAAGAAATATATACTATAATAATAATTAAAAGATCTTTTTATTTTTAGTTTAATATTTCTAAAAAGTGGACGCTCTGAAATTTTTTAGTTTTATTAATTTTTTAATCCAACAGCCAATAGAATTGCCTGAAAAAACTCTCTTTTATATATATATATACTAGAGTTAATGCCCGTGCGATGCACGGGCCTATTTGTAATGTTCTATAATATACTCCGTTAGTAATTGTAAAATGTTTAAGTTTATTTCTAATTTCTAATTATAATGATTATTTATATTTGGATAATTTTATGAAAATATTTTTTTTTAAATAATAAGAAATTAAATCTAATTTTATTAAATTTGTTTCGGAATCTACTCTTGTAAGGATAATTTAACTAAAATTTGCTTTAATTACTAAAATTTATTTCGAAATCTACTTTTGTTAGAATACTTTTATTAAAATTTACTTTAATTATTAAATCTGTTTCGAAATCTACTCTTGTTAGGATAATTTTATTAAAATTTGCTTTATTATCTTATTTATAAAACAAACAACCACAGAGCTGATGTGTCAGCATGTGGTTGAATGTTGAATAGTCAAAGTTCATAATTAATTAAATTTCCTTTATTTAAGGCCCCATGATTTATCAAGTAATTAATTGCAACATGTTAATCAATCTATCATGTTTCTCTACCTAGACGTGATTTATATAAATTACCCCAAAAAAAGAGGATACAAATTACATGACAAATCTGTACATGATTACATTACATAATTTACAAATAAATTACAAAATTACGTCATAAAGTACAGATTTCATGATAAATAAATTACAATTATGTACAAATACATAAAATAACGTAAATTAAATTACAAAGTACTCGATAAATTACATCAGCAATATAATTTACAAATAGATTAAAAATTACTGCATAAAAATTACATAAATATTACATATCCTCATTTACAAATAAAATATGTTTAAATCCATACTTATAAAGAAGGAATCTCGGAGAGATCGAAAAGTAATGGAGATCAAATTATTACTGTACCTATACAAGGAAATAAATTAAAAAGAGTGAAAAACGATTAATCGAAATTATTTATGGAGTATAAGATAAAAAAATCTACCAGTATTTATGGTCAAAATGATGAATAAGCATTTGGGAAAAAAGTAGCTGAAATAAAATAGCGCATAATTATGGGAAATTATTGAAATTATAGTTAGAAAATATTAAAAACCCTTATTTAAACTGAAATGCAGAAAGAAAAAGAAAAACATTGTTCCTACGAACAAATAAAAACAAATGCAGAAAAAAAGGCGAAAATTTGTTAAAAAGAGAGACTAAATTCTAACAAGAATATTTGTGTGGAGAAAAAATCATGGATGACTAATATGCTTACGAAACTTGCAATAGGATGAATATCAATAGGACGATAGATCTAACCAATATCGTTTCTTATGAATTTTTTGAGAGTGGTATGAGGTGGGATTCAAGGTTTTAATTGAGCATAATATTGTGTGAAAGAATGATGAAAATCATTCATTTAATCAAAACTTGAGATAGAGAAAAAGGTAAAAGGGGGGAGTATAGAAGAGTCTTTTAATAAAATAACCATTTTCAATAAAGTTTTTCCAAAACTAAACATTGTCGAATTTTAATTCCCATTTTATCCATTGTTATGGTTTTAATAATGTAATTACTTTTCACAATGGGTAATTTGGAAAATAATTTGGGTAAAATGGTTAATTTGGTAAGAGATTTGTACAATTTCAAAAATTAATTTCTCACAATGACAGTTAATTAAGATGTACTCCGTAGTCCGTATATATATTCAAACATCGCATGGATATTGACGTAATTATACCTTTTCTTTTTAATCTTTATTTAAAATTATCTTATTTTTATAATTTATAAATGTCACACTTATGTTAAAGAACTTATATATAAAAGTGTATGATTATATCAAAAAATAATGTAACGTGAATTGACTTCTCCCTCTATTTAATAAATCATCCCTAATCATTTTCAGATTCTTACAAAAAAGAAAATCAACATTTAAATTATGGGCAAAGTGATAAAGTTACAATTAAATATTAAGAATCTCAAATCAATTTAAAAAATTACAATCATTTTACTTTCCTTTATAAATCAGCCATTTAATTTTTTTTTTCTCATAAAATGATATATTTGTTGTTTTTTTTTACATGTACAGTTAATTTTTATTTAAAAGATAAATATGCTCAATAAAAAATTATAAAATTTAGATTAATAAGTAACATATAGATTAAAAAAACACATCTATCAATATTGTCTAATTTTTTTTTTTACCAAATCAGCCATTTTGCCAAATTTATTTCCCAAAGTAGCCATTGTCATGATTGATTGTGTTTCTAAAGTTTCAAAATGGTTAGAATGGGAATTAAAATTTGAGAATGGTTAGTTTGGTAAATAATTTAAGAAAATTGGTCATTTTGGTAAAAGACCCAGTATAGAAGCGGCGAGAGATTTTAGGTTTAGTGGCTGAGATTTTTTTTTATTTTTTTTTTAAGTAAAATTTTAGGGAAATTCTACATGGTAACCCTGTATTTTTTCAAATTCTATATGGTAACCCTACTTTTCAGAGAACACACATGGTAACCCTGAACTCTATAAATACGTCTTGCTGTGACCCTGAACTTATTTTCCGTCAAGTTTGTCCGTTAAATATGTGACGTGGCTATTTGATTTGAGATTTACTACAAGGTAACCTTATGTTTTTTTTTAAATCCTACAAGATAACCATATTTGTTTGTTTGTTTGTTTTTTTTAACAAAAGAAATACTCTTAAAATACTTCCTTAGTTCCTTAATTTATCATTGTTAGCACGTTTTTTCCTTGATTATTCCAAAAAAAATGCGAACTCTTATTATCATCATCTCTTGTATCATTACCATAAATCTCCAAAAATCGGGTCAATAATTGACATAGAAATCCACTATTCGACTCAATGTTTACAAGTGAGTCTACACTCCTCAATTGTACCCATTATTGTAGCAATTTGTCAAATAATTGAAGTGAGTCATTGTTATGTTTACAACATTTTCAATTTTGGGGCATTTGATGAAGTTTTGGAAGAAAAAGTTTTTTAAGTAGATTAAACTTATGAATCAAAATTGGGATTGATTATTAAAACGCTCGGTAAGTTGATTATTATAATGCTCGGTATGAAGTATTTTTATTACTTTAATATTTATAATATCTTGTCGGGAATTTTTTGATATCGAACAAAGTTTTTACTAAATTTTGCTTTCAAAACATGGTTAATTGAAGGGTAATAAGGGTAGATTCGACAATTTGGGTCTAATTTAATAAAATGGTAAAAAAAGATTAATTAAGGGATTATGTTTTTAAGCACATGTGATTTGTAGATAAAGTAGGGTTATGTTGTAGAATTTTTAAAAATATAGGGTTATCATGTAGAAAATCTCAAAATTTAATTGGTCACGTCACATACTTAACGGAGAAAATTGACGGAAAAAAGTTTAGGGTCACGGCGATATGTATTTAAAGAGTTCAGGGTTACCATGTGTGTTCTCTGATACGTAGGGTTACCATGTAGAATTTGAAAAAACACGGGGTTACCATGTAGAATTTCCCAAAATTTTATTAATGACCAGTTATAATGGGTACTCCGGATTTGATACGGAGTAGTTGGTACTTATGCGTGGGCAAACGAATTACAATGGGCCTTATTAATTATGAATGGTCTTACTTAAGACCGTCTTAACTTAAGAGTCTCAATATATACCAAAATTTTGTAAACCATTTTCAAAACGATTTGATATCCGAAAACCTATCCTATCCAAGAATGTTTTCAGATTGGATATCCGATTTTTCGGATCATATATCGTATTAGTTAGTATAATTGGCTTTAGACGACGTTATCATTTAATCATTCGGCTAAATTGTTTTAGGCGTGTATGCGTCATAATTTTCATCTTTTTTCATATTTCACTAAGTACCAATTGTTATTAAACGAAAAAAAGGGTATAATTTTCATTCTAAAAGGGCAAGGTCAAAATTTTCATTTTAAAAGTGCATGATCAAAATTTTCATTTTAAATGTACACGGGTCAATAGCACAAAAAAAAATTACACGGGTCAAAATTTTCATTTTGTCCTGTTTCACTATAATAAGTAATAACAATCGGTACTAAATGAAAAACAAGTCAAAATTTTCATTTTAAACGTTCACAGGTCAAAATTTTCACTTTAAACTTACCCGAGTTTGATTAAATGAAAAAACGAGTTTTCTCTACCAAATAAATTTAACAAATTCCGTATCTACTTATAGTTTTCTCTACCAAATAAATTTAACAAATTCACGACCTATTGCAAGAATTTTGTAACACTTCTACTACATGTTATTATATTTTTAAAATTATTTACAAAACAAGTACATAGTAGTGTGTGAGTCTACAACACGATATAACTTAGTTGTGGAGATGATAACAATCAAGCTGAACATGTACCTAATACAAAAACACGAGATATTACATTTAACAATCGTATCCCGTTGACCGAATGTGTTTCGTAGTAATATATTTCGAATATTGTACGGTCGATTTATAAGATTTATGTTTTGATATATTTCGAATATAAATTATATTGTAAATATTACAATATTTTGCATACGCCCGTATGTACAAGTCGCTAATTACAAATGAAATTATTATACAAATAAAAAATCTTAAACATGATCATAACACGTAATCGTTATTTTTGAAATTATTAAAACCCGAGCAAATTGCACAAAAATAAATACAAACTTTAAAATTGCACAAAAACGAAAACACAACTTTTAAATAAGAAAAATTTAAAAAGCAGACCCGTGCAATTTGCACGGGCATAAAACTAGTTAAAACTTGTAGCCAGTCATATCGCTTGAAAAGTTTCTGCTTTATATATATATATATGTATATAAATTTAGTGGAAACTTAAAACGGAAGTATTGTGAATAAATTAAAGGTCACAAATTTGAATTTAGTGGTTAAAATAGAAATATTGTGGACGATAGGTGTCAGGTTCGGGTCTCCCTCCCCTACATCAACTGAGTGTACGCTTCATTAGGAAAAAAAAAATCCAGTTCTCCTACGTTAATAGTCAAGTACTCCGTATGTAACACTCCAAATAGTGATTCAAAATAACTTCATTTCAATTTCTATTTACTCCATATGATTTAGTATCAACACGATTGGCATTATCAAAAAGAAAATTGATTAGCTTTAGAATTCTACTGCTTATCTAAACTTGATAATTATACTTATAAATTAAAGTTATTTTCTTCATATAGTTTGAAATAAATCTATGGTAACATAAATTGAATTTATAAAATGGAGAAAATACTTGATTTGTGTGCAAATCTTAACAATATAATTCTCGAGTTTCATAGTGTAGTTAGAATTGTAGTATTATGCGAACTTTGCACATAAATTAATTATCCTCATGTCATATGTAATACAAATAAAAATTTCTTAAAACTATTTTTTTTTTAAGTTTAGTTTATAAAAGTTGGATCCTCTTGAGGTTTACGAATTAGTTTTTGAGTACTGATAGACTTTAAGATAGTAATGTTATCTATAGTTATGTCACGGAGTCTCGGTAACTTGCCAAGAATTATGATGCTTTTAGTTAAATAATCATTGTCATGTATTAGTCTGTATCGCTTGCATAGTTTGTAACTACCAACAGAATAGGCGAATTCCATAACTTACAATGTTTACTCGGTGTTGATCGATTCATAGCTTTGTATGATGATAAATTTTTCTTTATTAAGAAAGCAATGATGAAAATAGGACATAAAAACAAACCATGAATTAGACACATCAGTACTATCACCTTTAAGGCTTTAATCCTTTATAAAGTTCTTCAATCTCTGTTAGCCTTTAGCTTATGGGTAATCGATCTGAACTGCAATGAGATTGTCTTACTCATAAGTTATGCCAGCGCAGTATTAATTAATTAACATATAAAACGGACTAATAATATAAGATGACCGATTTTTATCCAAAAATCGCTCATTTATATGAGTGGGTTTTATACAAACCGAAAAAAAGAACGGTGTCAGCGTAGAAAAAAAAACCATGCGCAAAGAAAATCGACCATGTAATGATGTAAAGAAATTACTCAACCTGTAGCATAATAATAATTTCTCTTAGTATTGGTTGTTTAAATGTCTTCGTTTATCTGTGTATCGTGATGGCCATGAAAACTCCACATTAAGGCAATTTACTCCTGCAAAAGAAAAATAAAGAGATCAATATATTATCAATACTATTAGTAAGTTCTATACAAACAATAGCAAATATAAGACGGCTAAAAAATTTCCAAATTTAAGATCAAATAATTAAGCATGAATAAAAGATCCAAGGACATTAACGAAATTGAGTGGGGATGACTAAAGATCATCATTGCCTCTATTTATAATGATTATTATGGATGCGTTTAATACGAAATAGGAGTTTGTCTAGGATATCTCTTCCTGGTATCTAGTTTTTCTAGTATCATAATCAAATTGGTCTCTCAAAAAAGTATTTCTACTCTAATATTATCTTTTTCTATTTTTAATTTGAAACCTCTTATTATATTCTTCAACCAATCTTATCGCTCGAAAAAAGCTTCCTTTAATAATATACTAGAATTAATGTCCGTGCGATGCACGGGCCTATTTGTAATGCACTGTAGTATATAATGCCGCAGTAACCAAAAATGTTTCAAAAATCGCAACTATATGCTACTTTGTTTGTTCGGTGTCTACATTTCTATCGATGTATGCGATTAATGTTTTAAGCAACTAATAGCAAATCTATCTACATTAGTTTGTGATTGTTGTATACTCCTATTAAGCAAAGTATACGAAAACATTCAACCGTGCCTTTTCTAAGTTAATGGTCATTATAATATACTCCACCAAACTACATTGTGAAATTATAGTGTAACTGAAAGAATTGTGTTTGTTTATTTCTAGTCAAACACCAAACAAATAATATGAACAATCAATAGCATAGCAAGAATATAACAACGGAGGTAAATAACGTTAGATTTGTTTGTCCAGGCTTAATAGCTTTATATTATATTTATATATATATTTATTCCCGTATACATGTAGTTGTTAAAGCACTATAAAACTCCAACTTTGCGTAAAATTGCAAACTTATAATTTCTTCCAATACAAACACCACCAAAATGTGCGTAATCTTATGTTAGCATGACTATATATGTATTTTCTATTTTCTTTATAACTCTTAGAAATTTATAAAGTTTGAACTCTCTGTAATCGCTCGAAAAATGAAGTTAATATTATAAAAATATCAAATCAACTTGGATTAAACCAATTCTATATCTAAGTGTTAGCTATGAATTCATGGTTTTAATTCTAATAAATTGACTTTAAAATATGAAATTCTACTCATTTATTTACTTAGCAAGCTTTGAATGAGCACTAAGCTTGTATACTAAATATTTAAATGACCTCTCCATAACACTCGATGAATCAATTAACTTCTAATTTGTCTTTATATTTGATAGGTGAGATGCGAAAAGGAGTACCCCCTCTTTGTGCACGTCAAGAGTAGTTTTTTCAGGTTCCAATGTTGTTTTCTTAATTTGCTCGTTAAAATTCAAACCTAGACCTAAACAACCAAAAAACCAAATTAAAGAAGTAAAATCATAATAGTGCACCTGAAGCAATTAGACTCCATATTAACAAAGTTAAACAAAAATATATCGACGAAGGATCCCACATTTATATGATAAATAAAACAATTGTATAGGGTACAAACACGACTATACAAACTCGAATGGTACAAACTCGAACAAACATTGTTATTAGGGTACAAACTCGAATGGTAATAACTAATAAATCATAATTTAAAAATATGATATGAATAACCTTCATTCTGATTTATAAAAATTGTTAATTACACATTATAAACAAAAATGAGTTATGGCAAAGTGATCCTATCTTAGAAGAATATAGGCAAAAGGAATCGAACCCGAGCAACTATGGAAATGGAACAACACTCTTACCGCTGTGCCATGTTTCATTGTTGATACAATTGCATATGTTAAATTCTTATTCTCGATTTTCAGAATTTATGTTTCGTTGTTGATACAATTGCCCCGAATCCGCCCATGGCTTACACTACTTTTCTTTTATTCCGAGCAAATACTTATTACAGCACACACTAAGGTACACAAAGTGCGAGTCTCATTATTGCCCTTTTGTCTATGTATATCTCAAAATCCTGCAAATAAAACAAAATAATCAATTAGTTTTTAAATTTGATGTTAATAACATGCACCACACACACTAAAAATCAATGTAAAATAATTATTATATGCGACGTATAGGCTACATGAATACATGCTGTGAGAAAAAAAATATCTAAACAATGCACAGACTAAAAGTCTAAAAGACATGGGAAAAAATTGAGCAGTAGTAAAGAATGAAAGAAATATGAGAATTTGTTTGTTTTACCCATTATATATATACAATAAGTATGTAGGTGGTTCATATGATTTTAAATTCCAATAAAACTCATATACCACTTGGAAACAAACACTAATAAAGTAATAATATATGTCATACGTAAAAACATGGGAGGATGACTTCTAGTAATATTAGGTATTTCGGTAAATTTTATCTTTTCCTATATTAATTTTAAAACCTCATATTATATTCTTCAATCAATCACGTCGCTCGAAAAAAACTTTCTTATATATATATACTAGAATTAATGCCCGGGCGATGCCCGGGCCACTTGTAGTATTCTGTATCAAACGCATTTTTAAAAGGGTGGTGAAGCTTTTTTCGAGCAATTGCACAGAGTCCAATTCATGTGTCAAAAACTTTTGAGTAATATTACTTATTAGAACTCCAACATTTTCAAACTATTAAAATATAATATAAAAATATATTTAGATATTTATATTACTGTTTATAGATGTGGTATTAATTGGTACACTTTTATGATAAGAATTAAGAACTATGATAGGTCTAACAGTCATAATGTCTATCATAGTTAAATCCTTTGTAAAAGCAGTTTGGTGTTTGCATTAGAATCAACTAGAGTATAAGGCCCTGTTCTTTTGGACTTGAAGTCACCCCCTTTAAGTTCAGTTCAGTTCCTATAAGTTAAGTTAAGTTCAGTTCAGTTCCTATAAGTTCAGTTCAGTTCCTATAAGTTCAGTTCAGTTCAGTTCAGTTCCTATAAGTTCAGTTCCTATAAGTTCAGTTAAGTTCCTATAAGTTCCTATAAGTTAAGTTCCTATAAGTTCAGTGTAGACGAGTTCATACGACTCATATTACTTGTAAAAAGAATAGTACGCTTTAAATTAATGAAAAAAAAAATTCAAATAATAAAATTATCCTATAACCATTACTCCCTCCATACCATACAAATGGTGACATGGTAAAAAAAATGGTTTTTTAAGAAAAGAGGGTAAAAGTAAGGGCAAATATGAAAAGTAATGTTGGGTTGGTGGGGTAGTAGTTGGGTTAAATATTGGGTTGGTGGAGATTAATGAGTTAGTATTTGGGTGGAAGGTTTGGCCCACTAAGGGTATAAGAGTAAATAATAGGCTATTTATGGTATGAAACCATTTGTATGGTACGGCCGAAATAGGCAAGTGTAACCATTTGTATGGTATGGAGGGAGTATTTTTTAAAATACAAAAATTTTAAAAAAAAATTAAAGATGAGAATGAAAGTTGAAATGTCATTTGGTCAATTGAAAAAAAGGTGGAAGGTGTTAAAAGTTATGCCTCAAATGTCACATAAGTATCAAATGTCCATTATTGTTTCGACTTTCACACTTCATAATTTTATAAGGATGCACACTCTTGGAATACCTATTGTACAATATGACTTGAACATTCAAGGAACAACAGATTCATGCATGTTTGAAACGAAGCGTAAGGAAGCTATGAACAAGGTACGAAATAACATAGTAAAAGACATTTGGCGAG
>JAGPOY010010322.1:8020-20010 GCA_018983105.1 Silene uniflora | reverse complement strand
ATGGATTTTTTTGGGCGAACACTCAACTCAATACAACATAGTAATTTGTTTTTTTGGATTAGATTAGGTGAAGGGACGCCGAAAGTTGCATATCCTTGTTGTGACAATAAAAATGATATTTTTTAAAGATTTGGGATCAAGTTTGGAAGAAAATGTTATTTTAGGTATAAGATTTTAAAGAAAATTGTCTTAGGTATAAGATTTGAAAAGGCGAGTAATTGTTTGAATTTTATCCAAAAACGCGATTGTTTGGAATAAAATCTTTTTAGGTTAATTATTATTTTTTTAGGTTAATAATTTTTTAAGTTTTATTAATATTTTAATCGCGAGCCAATAGAATTGCCGGAGCTTCGTCAAATAAGTTGCTAATTTGTTGATTACTTTTATAAACATCCTTTTCAGGAAATGTTGTCTTTGTACAATGTTTGTGTCCATGTCAAACTCATATTGTTTAAAACATAGTTTCGTTAGAGTGCTAAAAAGGTTTCTCTTTTAACCCGCATCGTAAAATCATGTGATTTAAAACTTGCCGTATTAGAAACAGAATTCTACGACAACTAAAATATTTACCTAATAATAATTTTTAAAACAACTAAATTAAAAAGAAAAAATATCATCTTATAACGCGCAACTAAATTACATTACAATAATCCGCGGAGTATTAGAGCAACTCCAATGGCCAATTAAAATTGGATGTAGCTTGATTTGCCACATTGATTTTTCAAGCTTGCTTTCAGGCTACGTACCGCTCCAACGATCGACTACAACATCTTGTAGCTTATATGGGTCCACATTCTTATTTTCAACCAATGAGATAATTTAGCTTTATTTTTTTTTTCCATCAAGCATGTAGCTTGACAAAGCTACAATGCTTGAAAGCTACACATAAATTTCGAACTCCAATGGTAAGCTACATGCTAATAATTTTGCAAATATTGCAAGCAGGTCCCTAGTGACAAACTATTGGAGATGCTCTTACAATGGCTAGAAGAATTTTGAGTATTAGACTATTCCTCTTACAAAAATAATGATCTACGGAGTATTGATTTTATTTCCTTTGCACATGCCATCACTTGCTCCTGTTAACAATGCATCGACCCTACACTACCTGTAAGATTATTCAATATTATAAAAATGATAATGTATTAAGCATTTAACCTACACAAATTAATTACGGAATACAATAAGTCTTTCTTGTTCGTCATAAGCTTATGACGGGTCAACTGGTCAAGTATCTTCCATTTGTGTAGATAAGACGAGTTTAGGAAATCACAAAGTATTTGTCTTTACTATTTAAGAGGTAATATTTGACCCGTCAAAAATTTATGATGGATATGCCGTCACAAATTAAAATTTGTGAATTAATTAAATCACGCTAAAGATCTACTGTCTCTTCTACTGTCTCTACTAAACATATCTCTTTGAGTATTTGTGTGGTGAGAGTTTCTTAACTGGCTTCGGGGACATAAACTGACACATATGTTAACAAGTCGTCAAACTTCAAACCATTGCCTTGACGAAAGGAGTTTAGAAACGAAATATGATATGTGACGAATATGGAGGATAATTCATTACCACTTACTTGTTCCATGACTTGAAGATAACGTAAACAATTGGTATTATTTGCATCCGCATTCACAAAGTCACCATTGCAACTTATCACCGCAGTCTGAGATATAAAACACAACTAATTTACTTACCATATGTATCAACGTATGGTGCTAGAATCCGATTCCATGTATGCTTAATTCTCGATCATGTGCTTCCTGCAATTAACATGTGACAACCATAAGCAAAATAATTAAAAGTAACCCATGAAAACTACTTATAAAAGATAGGATGCTATTAACGGATGATAAGCAAAACAACAATGTGACGTTAGATTTTTTATGGCATCAAGATGGATCTCATATGCTCATATTTATAGGCCTACATGAAGAAATTGTATCCTATTAAAATTGATCTTGCTATGCATCTCAGAATATTATTCGGGTGCCCTACTTATATGGTATTAATTAAGATACACAAATATAATATAAAGTATATTTTATATTTTAGAAACAATTAAAAGGTAAGTAAATCAATTCAGATTTCCAAAAAATATAATATTCCATAGATTTAAATATTTTTTAAAATATTTCCGAAACCTGTATTTGTTGCCGTTTTTTAACAATTAAAAGGTAAGTAAATCAATTCAAATTTCCAAAAAATATAATATTCCATAGATTTAAATATTTTTTAAAATATTTCCGAAACCTGTATTTGTTGCCTTTTTTTTTAAACGGTTAAAAATAAGCTTCTCAGATTATTCTAGTTTTATTAATTTTTTAATCAACCAGCCAATAGGAATGCCTGAAAAAACTCTCTTATATATATATATATACTAGATTTAATGCCCGTGCGATGCACGGGCCTATTTGTAATATTTTATTGTGAACAATGTATAGAGAGACGCTTATCCAAACTCTTCAAGGTTAGCACAATTATGTAGAGCTATTATGTGTCAAAAAATAAAGGTAGTGGGACATAAGATGAGACGATAATTATTTGAATTGTAGGTGAGCTCTCTTTCTTTTCTTAGTTTGATTAGATTTCATTTTCTCCGTGAGATATTGTCATTGTAGAGGGATAGTGATTAGTGTGAGTTAGTGACACTTAATTATTAAATTTATTTTAATATTATTATTAAGTTGTTCATAATAGTTAGAGGTTGTAATAGTGCTTGAAAGTCGTCCATTTAACTCGGATCGAGCAACTGTATTGCAAGAATCGAATAAAACCAGATTATATATATAAATAGAGATATATAGCATTTTCATTCAATTTTTCTTTAATGGCCAAAACATAATATATAATGAAGAAAAGAGTGATGTTCGAGTACTCATAAAAAACATATCAACTATAGTTTTTAAGAATTACAGAGTTTGTGAATGGTGGGAGTTCTATTTTAGAATCCCACAATAAGTAAAATTGTAAGAGTTTTGATTCTGAATATCGTTGACGTTTGTACCCCTTAGTTGTACGGGTAAATAATATGGATATAGCTGTCAGGCCAGCGATTTACGTAGATCAAATATTATATACACAAATTTTAAGATTGTTAGATCCAATTTGACAATTCGTACTAATTCAGTACTCCATATATGTCCGTATACTTTCTCTAACTTGTTAATCTCGAATTCTCATCTGACCCATTTTATTCTTAAACGAATTCATATGTCTTAAGGATACATGAAAAAATTTGACTTAAAGATAAGAAAATAACTACAAACCATATTCATAACCCATAGTCAATGAAACTTGATGATTAAATATGGATTTAGCTAACTAAAAAGCATGAGAATTGAATTTTGGGGGACAAACGGCTAGAAAAGGTCAAAAGGAGATTGCAATAACAATGTTGTTGAACTATTATTAATTTAGTCTTGCAAATTGAGAATTGATAATCTGGTAACAGTATAAAGCACAAGAGCAAATTAACAATTGATGAATAGAATTTAAGTAAAGCTAATACACACTTGCATACCCCTAATCCCATATGTAGGAAAGAGTGAGGAGTATCAACGTATGTAATTATGTTGCCATTGTTATATTTGAT
Source organism: Silene uniflora (assembly GCA_018983105.1). NCBI lineage: Eukaryota > Viridiplantae > Streptophyta > Magnoliopsida > Caryophyllales > Caryophyllaceae > Silene > Silene uniflora. The sequence continues at coordinate 16,412 of JAGPOY010010322.1, read as the reverse complement.
CCCCTCTAAAATATCGCTTTACCTAATACAATAAGTATACACGAAACGTAATAGAACAAATAAGGCTTCTCTATGTATGTCATTAGTTCGTTGGTCGTAGGCACTCGTAGGCTAATGTTGGTTCGTCGCAATTAATCTGCATGCATGCCTATATGGCTATATATGGTAACCTTGCAAAACTCGATGACGATTAGGGATAAAAGAATTTTAGCATAGTAACAAAATTTATATAAGCCAACTAAACATAATTCAGGCTGTATATGATACACATCCCTTAAATAGAATACGGTACAAATTTTCTCTTATATTACGAACTTTAACGATTGCCAAAATCTAAAGATGTCACCACACTATAACTTACTGGACTGGTGTAAATTACAAAGCGACAGTGTTGTAACTGCATCTTCTTATTCTCCTATCCGCCGGACCGTCCGACATTCATCTCCTCAGGTAAATCTCCACACCCTATCAACAAAATTATAACGTTAGATGATGAGAGCGTAATTATACATAAACAATGTACAGAGTAATTAACACATAGAATTAGGATATAAAATTGTGTTCACAAGGAAAAAAAATATTCAGGAAAGAAAAATTGAAAAAGAATCTCATATTTGGAGTTTCACTGCTAAAAATCAATATATACACACTAATAATCGTTTGAATCCTATTATAACTAAAATTGATCAATAAAGAGTCCTTAATCCTTAGTTTGAGACCTAGTGTTTGACTAAGGTAGTAATAGACTAATTGTAGAATACGTAATGCAATGGAAGAACGGAGTTGCTTGGAGTACGTAGTTGATTAAAAAATATTTTAGGTAATTCGTAAAGGTTGGACTCTCTATAATCGCTCGAAAAAAGCTTCCTTTATTAATATAGATAGATAGATATATTGATATTGATTGATTCTCAAAAACTCATATAGCATGTTTTTGCTCATAAAAATAGAAGCATCAATTTGATGTTTCTGTTTCTTGAAAACTACTTTTGAAAAATTAAACTGGAAAAATGGAAACTTATTTTAAGCAAACTAGGTCAAACATGCTCTTAGTAACTAGTGTCAAGTTTAGAGCTCCAGCCATCAACCTATGAATCATATGTAAACAATAAAACTTTTAGCTATTCTCACACCACTAAACAAGTATGCATGATGGAAGTTTCGCACTTTCGCTTCTTGTATTGCATTTCCCATTCTAGATCAAGCGGCGTAGTCAAAATTTTGTTTAAGAGGCTAAAATAAATAATAAGGGATATTCTACGGTGTACCCTCGAAATTTTCGGTTTTCTACGGTGTACTCCTACTTTTTTGAAATTCTATGGTGTGCCCCTGAACTCTATAGTAATGTCTATACCATAACCTTATTTATAATCTTTGATATGTTAGTTCTTAATTTATCTATTAAATCGTTTATTTACCATTTCAATTACTCGATAACCTACTCATTTACTTATTAATTCGCCAAATCATCCATTAACCCACCAAATAGTATACGAATCTAACTTAAAATTCATCAAATCTCCATTATCATTTCATGAATCATAACAACAGTTTTTAATTGTAATTTTTGCTTACGAAAAGTGATTTGTGATGCTTTTCACATAGGTTGGTGATAGATCATTAAGGAGTTAGATTAAATATCATAATACGGTTGTTTGATAGTACGTGATAAACATAATGGAAAGTTAAAGGAGGTCATGATAGAGAAATAAATAAGAAATTTAGGGGTACACCATAGAACTTCAAAAAAATAGGGGTACACCGTAGAAAACCGAAAAACTCGAGGGTACACCGTAGAATATCCCTAATAAATAATATATTTTGCCGCGGCTGGACTTTTACATATTTGGCTCGTGCATATGAGCAAATTATTATATTGTAGATTTATTGTTTCATGCTAATGAAAAATTTTCATTTATGCAAGAAGTATGGCAATTTAAAATTACTGTTTTTTTCCATAAAAGAGGAGAATCGAACTCGTGACCCTCATACCTAGGGATGGCAGTGGATCCAGGACCCTATCCATATCCGCTGGATTGGACCCTGATGGAGCGGATATGGATCTCATTTTTATGGATCCAATGGATATGGATCGGATATGGATCTAGAAAAATTTACGTGGATATGGATATGGATCTTGAAGCTAAGATCCAGACCCTACCCAGATCCATATTTTTTATTTTAGAAGTCATGTTTTCTTATATTTATTCAATTCAGTTATATTAGTTTTCTTATTTCATAGTCATTAACGAATTTAAAACCTGATTTAAATATTCGAGAAATAAGAAATAACTTTTTCRTCGYAAAAATAATTATTTACAAGGTAATTTGTTACTTTATCAGAATAAATATCGACAATCTCTATAMMCRATAATTYTATTAAACATTCTAATGCGTTTTATGTAATTTTAATAGTGAAAGTACACTTAGAAGATGAAGAAATTAACGAAATATTTTGAAAAAGAGCGGACCCATTTAAGACCCATATCCTACCCAGATCCTGTGGATCTTATGGATCTGGATATGGATTTGAAAATTTTGGACCCTGCGGATATGGATCGGATATGGATCCAACATATATAATATGGATATGGATATGGATCCTATAGGACCCTATCCAGATCCTACCCATTGCCATCCCTACTCATACCCAAGGCAATTCAATTTATTTTTCAAAAAGGGGCGTTCCGAGAATCGAACTCGGGACCTCTCGCACCCAAAGCGAGAATCATACCACTAGACCAAACGCCCTAGTTGTTTATTTTATGCAACCGATATGTTTACCCTGTTATTGCGATTCCCCCACCACGCACGCAGTCTCCCTAATTGATCCTCACATCTTTATTTGATTTTCTTTAAGCCCATTTTTCATGTCTAAATAAAATGAAGAGTTCGGGGATAAATGGTGATTTAATTTTCAATTAACACATGTAAATTTCAGAACACACCCAAAAGATTCAATCTTTACTATTTATATATAACAAAAATTCACAATTAAATGCTAAGAGAAACACCCAAAATGAGAATTAATTAATTATAATGATTGTTGAAGTGAAATAAAGAGTACCTCAGATCAAATGAGAAGCATTTAAGAATTTTAATGGGCAAAGTGAATACATTGTTAAGGTCACCAAAATAGCAACCAAGAACAAAGTTTTCACATATTATAAAGTTGTAAGCATATATATAACATTTCTGGATAGTGTCCCCAAATTTCATGAAAAATGAAGGGGGAAAATGGGATTGGCTTGAAAGAGAAGATGTGGGTGTCATTTTAATTGGTCTTATGTGTTAAGGTTATGCAAAAGATGAACATTGGCGGATGAAAAAGATGAAGACTTGGGTGAAGAAGATGAAGGTTGTTTTGATGAAGAGGCATGAGGGTGAAAAGTTGTGAATTAACGGAAAAATTAACGTGCACTTAACGTTTGGGCATGCTTGAGAATTATTCAGTAACTAAGGGGTACCATGTATGTTTCGTAAAATGTAAGGGTACCATGTAGAAAATGCAAAAATACGAGGGTACCATATAGAAAAACAATAAAACAACCTTCAACTTTAGAAATTTTTAAAAACACTGGATTCCTAGAAACATTAGCAACATGTCAAGTATTTCGTGTTACTCTTATTTCGTTCCCGTAACTTCCTTACGTTTATTTGGAATTCCCCTTGGCCCTCACAAAATAGGTACCAATTAGGCAATTAGCAAAGTATTTGTGGGAAAGAAAGTAGTAATTTGGAATGTCAATGATAAAATGGCCTATAATTTTGAAATGCTCACGGGTTTCGGAAGACTCTCGTCTTCAACCTAATTTAGCTGTCTATGACAAGAGATTGGGTGTAAATTATACGGAAGAGTACCTCGTAAGAGTATCCTCGCCATTTCGACCAAATTACAGCAAGGTAACAACATGACATGCATCTGACCACATTAGATCTAATCTATTGATGGAAGATGATATTACTTCTTTGAGCAAGGCATATGCTCTGGTCTTGCATGAAGAGAGGCATAGGACCGTCGCAAATACTAAAGAAGAGACGGTAGAAGCGGCAATGGCTGCAAAGACAACCAGTGGCATAGGGCGTGGACGAGGGAGCAATTCAAACGAGGACCCAGCAGGCCCGGATCAGTGTACTTATTGCAAGAAATACTGGCACACGGAGGAAACTTGCTATGAGAAACATGGTTACCCCACTCGAGGAAGAGGTCGAGGTCACCGTGGAGGACGTGGCAGAGGTGGCCGAGGTCGTGGTAACAATTTCCAGCAAGCAAATGCAGTCTCTGGTAATGAAGTGGACTCGCCAAAAACTGAATTTACAGCGGATAAATTGGTACAATTGAGGAGTTTGTTGATGAACAGAGGCGAAGGCAGTCAGAAACAGGACGCATCAGGTATGAAAATTAATTTAGTTGGTGATTGGTTGCTCGATAGCGAAGCGTCGCACCACATGACTGGACAACGTGAGCTATTCGACAACATATGGCGAGGCAGACTCTCCACAGTTGGACTACCCGATGGCTCAAATATAATGGCGCAGGAACACGGATGTGTATCATTGAGCGATAATTTTGTGCTCAAAGATGTGTTATATGTTCCGTCTCTAACTTGCGATTTAATTTCTATCAAACAATTGATTAAAGAAAACAATTGTGTAGTGACCTTCTATCCTGACTATTGCGTTATGCAGGACCAATCTACGAGGATGAAGATTGAACGAGGTGAGCAGCGAGATGGGGTCTATTATTTGAAGAATGCTCAGGAGCATGTTGCTAGGACGAATGCAAGCGGTGATGCCCGACTTTGGCACAAGCGTCTTGGTCATCCGTCTAGCAGTATTTTACCTTCTTTTTCGAATTTAATTGGCTTAGATTTATCTTGGAATTCTAATGACATTTGCGACCCTGTTGTCGAGCTAAGCAAACTCGATCTGTTTTTAAGCCTAATAATAAAAGGAGTGCCGATTTATTTTCTTTAATACATTGTGATATTTGGGGACCATACCACACTAAAAGTTTGTCAAGAGCCCATTATTTCCTTACCATTGTTGATGATAGAAGTCGTGGTGTGTGGGCATATTTGATGCGTGACAGAAGTGAAGTTAGTCGATTACTAATAAATTTTTGTAATATGCCTAAAACCCAATTCGAAAAACAAGTGAAAATAGTACAAAGTGACAATGGAACGGAATTTCTTTTTGGGACTATAAAAGAGTATTATAGCGAAAATGGGATGGTTTTTCAAACAAGTCAAGTTGACACCCCGCAACAAAATGGTAGAGTGGAGCGGAAACATAGACATATATTAGAGAAAGCGAGAGCCCTTCGTTTCCAAGCAAATTTACCTCTTCATTTTTGGGGGGAATGTGTCCTTACCGCTACGTATTTGATTAATAGAACACCCACTCGTATCCTTAATGGGATGACCCCTTATGAGGTCTTGTATGGTGAGCGTCCTAGTCTAGACAATGTTAGAGTCTTTGGTAGTCTTTGTTATGCTCATAACAAAGAAAAACCGAAGGACAAGTTTAATGAAAGAGGCAAGTTATGTATATTTGTTGGGTATCCACACAACAAGAAGGGGTGGAAGGTATATGACCTCAAACAAAGAACTGTGTTTGAGTCAAGAGACGTAGTTTTTTATGAACATGTTTTTCCTTTTGACGATATCAATCCTTTGGATAAACATGAGACTATAAAAACAAATACGCCCAATACTTCTGATACACACACACCTGCCATTCTTGAACCCGTGGATACCATTTTGGAGCACACGAACACAAGCGCTGGTGCTGCTGATTCCTGTGTAGCCGAAGGAAATACTGGTGCTACCAACCCGAATACGAGTGAGGAAGTAAATACCGAGGTTGAAAAAATTCTGAATCCCAATGAGGAAGTAAGTGGAGAGACTGAAATTCGGGCAGGAGCTGACATGGGAGATTTGAGGCATATTAATCCCACAGAGCAGAATACAGAGATGGGTCGTGGTGCTCGTGATAAATTCGAGCCATATTGGAAGAAAGACTACATTTGCAAATCAACTCGGATAATAGACCCCGCAACAAATGCTCACTCAGTCCAATCAACATCCGCAAAGAAAGGTACTCGTTATCCAATAGCAAATTATGTCACTACAGATTGTTTTTCTGTTAATCACAGGAATTTCCTAGCCAATGTTGATGCAGTTCAGGAGCCACGAAATTACTCTGAGGCAGCGCAAAAAGACGAGTGGCGACAAGCAATGGCCAAAGAGCTTGCAGCGCTGGAAGTCAATGGTACATGAAAAGTCGTGGACTTACCAAAAGGCAAGAGACCTATTGGATGTATATGGGTGTATAAAGTAAAGTATAAAGCGGATGGCACAATTGAGCGATACAAAGCAAGGTTTTTATTGGGTTATTGACATGGTATGGTTTTGTTCAGTCATTAGCTGATTACTCGTTGTTTACTTACAATAGAAATGGAGTTTTTATTGGGTTATTGGTTTATGTGGACGACATGATTGTGGTAAGTAATAACGAAACCGCTAATGATCATCTTAAGGCTTTTCTTGATAAAAGTTTTGGTATTAAAGACCTCGGCAGATTGAAGTATTTCTTAGGGATCGAAGTAGCGACTGATTCGAATGGTTTATTTCTTAGCCAGCGTAAGTATGGCTTGGAAATATTAAAGGAAGGAGGTATGGAAGGAGCAAAACCGATTGATACTCCTATCCAACCAAATCATCGACTAGCATTGGCAGACGGACAATTTTTGAAGGATCCCATGAAATACCGCAGGTTGGTAGGCCGGTTAATTTACTTGACCATAACACGGCCTGACTTGGTGTATGCTGTTCATATCCTATCACAGTTCGTTCATGCCCCGAGATAGGAGCATTTGGATGATGTACATCGAGTGCTCCGTTATATCAAGGGTACTCCGGGAAAAGGAATTGTCATAGATCGCAATTGTGACTTGAAATTGCGCGGTTATTCAGACTCAGATCACGCAGCATGCCCTTTGACGAGAAGATCAGTAACTGGTTATTTTGTATCTTTGGGATAGTCACCCTTCTCGTGGAAGGCAAGAAAGCAAACGACGATAGCAAAGTCAACAACCGAAGCGGAATATCGAGCAATAGCTGGTGTGGCAAGTGAAGTAATAAGGCTGAAGTCTTTCGTCAAGTCCCTCGGTGTTGATCAGTGCAATTGAAGTTGTAACAACCCGTAATTCCTGACTTATTCGGTGGTCTACTCGGCCGAGTAGATGTCACTCGACCGAGTAGATGGGTCACTCGACCGAGTGACTTTGGGGATTACTTGGTGAGCTTCTGTCGGAGTTCCACTCGATCGAGTAGGTGCGTACTCAACCGAGTGCAATTCCACTCGATCGAGTGGACACTCCACTCGACCGAGTGCTGTGGGAACCGCCGAGCTTTCACGCGTGGGCTTTGCTATTGATGGGCTTCGTCATATATAAACCCTATTTTTCTGATTTCCCCCATTTTACAAACCCTAATGCCTTCTCTCTAAACCCCTCCTACCTCTCTCTACAATCCCTCCTTCCCTAAAACCTAGATCTACAACATATGGTGAAGAATTTGGAAGATTCATCCACATATCCTTGTTCCTTATCTCTTGGATTAGACGGTTTTACATGATGGATTCTTGGTGGTTTCGAGTAGCTTATGGAGTATGCTATAAGGTAGGTTAATCCTACTCGGTTTCAATATTGGGTCATTGTGTATTTGATGGTTAATTATGTAATTAGCCTCATGTAATTAGATTAGTTGCATTATAACATGTTTAGTCACTAATTATGTGATTATGAGGTGATTATGGTGAAAGTCATATATTGTGATATAATGTTGATTGTATCGTATAAGGAGGAATTGTGATGGTAATATGGTTGTTATGGAGACGGGGGACGATTGGGAGATCGTCTTCCGCTTGAGTCTCCTCTTGGAGCTTCCCACTCCAAGAGGGATGTGCACATTAATGGCTTGAGTTTTGGAGGGGCTCGTGTAGTGAGACACGACGTCTGGCAGGGGATCTGAGTCGCTCTCGGGCCCGGTACCACCGACGTGTTCGGAGTACCTTGTGTGATTCTAGGCATGTCTGGGCGTGTCCCGATGCCGAGGGATGATTGGTGGATGATGTATCGTTCATATCGCTTGAATATAATATAGGAAATATATACTATATACTACAATAATAATTAAAAGATTTTTCCAGTTTATTTTTTGCATCAAAAATATTTTTTATGAGACTTTCCTAAATTTATTTTTAATTAGTTTAATCTTCTTTTTAGTTTTAGTTTAATATTTCCAAAAAGTGGACGCTCTAAAATTTTTTAGTTTTATTAATATTTTAATCGTTGAGCCAATAGAATTGCCTGAAAAAAGCCTCTTTT
>JAGPOY010010313.1:2740-15206 GCA_018983105.1 Silene uniflora | reverse complement strand
TACTAGCTTGATTATCGTTAGAGATCGACATAATTTAAAACCGTCTTGATCATCAATCACGTAAATTAAGCAAAAACCGTCTTTTTTTTTGGAGAAATTTTAGAGAGAAAGACAAAGGATGATTATGGGAGGGGCATTGTGGATTAACTTGTATGCTTGTACCCGTTTAGATACATCCAAATTAACTTGTACATTTACCTGCGGATTAACTTGTAAACTAATTTAAAATGATATGTCATTAATTTGTGTGTTGAAAAAAGAAGCAAAGCAAGTAGGACATCGGTCAGAACTGGAGCAAAACCGGAATGGACCCTATTAGAATCACAAAAAAATCAAGGATCAGAATCAAAAATTCCGGACCAAGACCGGTCCGGTCTGGTCCGATTGGACCGAAATAAGTCCGTAGTCGCCTATTTATGTTAACTTTATAAAAAACTTATTAATGCGATACTTATAAAAATGAAATACGGAGTATGTATTATTATTGTAATAACGACAAATTAAGCATATTTGAACAACATCCATAAAGAGTCATATGCAAACTTACCTAAGAAAAAAAATAAGGGTTTTTCTATGGGGTACCCCTGAACTATTCGAGTTTCTCACTTGTACCATCGCGTTTTTCAAATTACCGCTTGTACCCTTAAACTCTATTAATTACTCCCAAACGTGACCCTTTTGTTTCTAAACCGTCAATTAGGACGTTAAGTGCTTCCAAGGCTTGATGACATGGACTAATTAGTCTTTCTGGACGCGGTTTTCGATCCGAACTGAAATGAACCAGAACCCGGAATCCTTAAAAAGCTTAGAGCGGTTTTTAATTCCGGTTTCGGTCCGGACCGGAAAGTGTACAACTCCCCCTAAAAGGCTAAAAGCAAGTACTCACCTACTACCTGATGGCTGGCTACCAACCCAATTCCACAACGACCACGAAAATCCTACTTACATACCAACCTTCTTCAACTTCTTCATCTTCTTCATCTTAATCTTCCTTCATTTCAATCAATTTGATCAAAATTAGGTATAATTCAATGGCGTCATCTCTATACAGTAAGTCTTTTCTAGGTTCCGCCACTTCCGACACTTGTTCTTCCTTTGGATCCGCCATTTCTAGCTTCCGCTTGGTTCCTTCTTCGCCGTCGCAGTTATCGTTTCCTCGGACGAATCGGAAATTCGGTATAATTACTCGCTCTGATTCAACTGATTCTTTACGTTTTTGAATTCTGAAATTATAATTCGATAGAATAATGTATGATTCGTTAAAATTAGTTGCGGTTACAGTAGCTGTTATTTGATGTAGCTCTGGATGGAACTTTGTTCCTAACCGGTTCTTGTTGTTGTTGATCCGCTTATTAAATTCTCCGTAGTGATCAACCTGGCAATTTAGCGTGAAGTAGCGGTCCGAAACGATGAATGCGGTCCTGGATGTTATTTTCGGGATAATGTTGTTGTTGTTGTTCGATGAATGCAGTCCTGGACGCAATTTTCGCTTTAGGATATTAGGAACAGCCTCCCTGTGTTGCTAACGCGGGAGCTGTGAGCTTTTGTGATACCAGGATATGTTGTTGTTAAATAGTCATCAGCTTGGCAATTTAGAGTAAAGTAGCGGTTTTTCGATGAATGCGGTCCTGGATGTAATATATAGTCATTAGGAACAACCTCTCCCTTGTGTTGCTAATGGGAAGGCACTGGGGTAATTTTGGTTGTTGTAGGGTTGATTAGATTATTAGACAGTGATCAAATGGATACCGTGGTCGTTGACAATTGTACATTAATTTCAAGTGGAATAAATTATCTGATTTTCCAGTTTTGTAGTTGCTTGCCTAGGGATATTCACGATTGAAACTTCGTGACTGTTAGTGCCTATTGGATGGCAGCTGTTGATGGATTTTGTAGTTGTGAGAGTGTTGTGAAGATAATCTATATCATATGATCGTTTTAGTACTTACTGTCAGGTTTTGTTAATGAGGTTTTGCTTGAGTAACGACATTTTTTAAGCATTCAGCTCCCAATTCTTGTTGCAAAGTAGGATTTAGAGGGGTGAGGAATCAAATGAGAAGATTTAGTGCTTTGGTATCTATCAAGTCATGACTTTGGTTTTTTGGAATCTTCTAGGCGGTGTTCAGAAAAAAATTGTTGATTTTTACTGGTTTAAATTCCGACTTAAAGTAGAAACATTGATTGATTGTATGAACAAAGCAACAGTGATGTTTTTGCACCCTAAATTGGGAATTGGGATGGCCACAAAGGAAACCTAAATTTTAGATGCATTATATGATTGAGACAGATGCGAGCTTGTCTTGAATTTGTTACTAGTACATTAATTTCTGTTTCATCTTGGAGTGTTGCTGGTTTATTGAAGCCATGTTTTGAAAAGCTGTCAGACCTTTGAATTATCTTTGTTTATGAGGTTTATGTCTGAGAGCTGTACTTCCGACTTCATCTTTGCTCATCCATGCCTATCTCTTTCTACTTTCTCTCTCCGTTTTCAAAACTCCCTCACCCCTATCTCACTATGCACATGCATGAAGGCATCACCCTGCATCGGTTCTCCAATGGCATCAGTGATTTGCAGTAGCAAATTACTTCTACTGACACTGGTGTGGGACTTTGGGTTGAAGATTTCGATCCATAGTCCTAAGCCAAATCATGGATGTAGGATTGTAGGTGCTCTGTGAAAGGATGGGTCTTTGACTTTCGTTTGCTTTATTTTTCAACCCCTCTCATGTTTTCCTTTTTCTCTTGGTCTTCTCTGTTCCCGTTCCATTATATTTCAGTACTTTTTTACCTTCCTGTATAACCGGTTAGTCGGTTACTTTCGATACCTCATACTAGTCAACCCCCAAATACTTTGGGACTTAACTTTGCTGTTATTGTATTCCACTACTTTATGTTGTATAATGCCAATATAAACACTTGCTTGGAATGGTACTGTTATCATCAATTCGCAATTGAGTTTTCTGTTAGTTGCACATCTTCAGTATAGCCGTCTAGGTGCGCATTTGCTAGAGCTAGAATTGATAAACAACATGATGCATTTTATCTTGTTTCTATTTAAAAAAAATGTCGAAGATGTGATAAAGAATTGTTGTTCCATGTATGATTTATACTTATTATTAATTGTTTAAATTCTACTAACTGTGAATATTTCGTTTGTGATTTATAGAGATCCAAGCAGCAGGAAGTTCTTTTGGAAATTATTTCCGTGTGACAACATACGGAGAATCACATGGTGGTGGTGTCGGTTGTGTGGTTGATGGCTGTCCACCTCGACTTCCCCTCAGCGAGGAAGATCTGCAAGTTGATCTTGATCGAAGGTAATTGACATTGAGCAAAACGATCTTTCTTGAACCCTGATTACTGAATCTGGGAAAGAAGAACCTGGGTAAATACTTGCAGAATGCACTAGAAGAATAAAGTGTCGACTTTACATGATCTACGCTCCAAAAGTGACAAAACGCAACATTTTCGGATTTTTCAACATGTTTAGCTTTAATTAAAGCATAAATCAGGCATTCAGACATACTGTTTGAATGAGAACTATGGGAAATCCACGATACCTTAGTTTTTAAATCTGAGACAGAAATAATCTGCACTCACCTAGTCACCTTTAATGCTCGACCTCTTAAATCTTCTGTCATATCTTCTATCATTATCTAGCAGAGTAGCACCCTCAACTCCTCAAGCTTGACAGACTTACTCTATCTGTGATATTTTACCAGGAGGCCTGGCCAAAGTCGGATCACCACTCCTCGAAAAGAGACCGACACTTGCAAGATAATTTCGGGCATTGCTGAAGGTTGGATGAGTTTTCTTTCTAAAATGTCTTGGTTCAGCAAGTGAACATGTAAGCTATTACTTCCAGTGACTTGAGAATGTCCTAACTGGTGTAATATTTGTAGGAGTGACTACAGGATCACCTATTGCAGTGAATGTACCTAATACGGATCAGAGAGGAAATGTAAGTATTTGTGGTTCTGCATGCTTTAGAAATGTAAATCTTTTTGGATCAGTTTTAGTTGTCTATTTCGCTAGGTATTGCTTTTGAGGATGACATGTACTCGTGATATGTTTGATCCATTTTATAAGTAATAAGTACCAATTACCAAACGTTTTTTTATGTAGATATTTGTCGAGAATTTTTTTCTCCTTTGTTGTCACTTTCCTTTTATTAATGGATGGGCAATTAATAGTTAGAAGAATCACTGGTTTAATTTATCTAAACTGCAGTATTACTGTTTCTTCTTGTTTGAGTATTATTTTTATTGGAATGGCAAGAGCTATTTTGGCTTGCTACGTGTATGGAAGACTATCTAGAGTCAAAGATTCACTATTTTTTACGTGTATGTATTTTTCATCATGTATCTGTAAACAATACATTTCTATGTTTTCGTTAAAGGATAAAGACATGTACTGTTCGACGCCATTAAGACTTTGAGGTAATGGGGTAATAAGCGTGATTTGTATAGGAAATTTCAAACAAGTGCATTGAAAAATGAAATTTGGATATCTTGTTTTACCATGTCAACATGCCTTGGTTTCTGTGTTACTTGACTCGCATACATCATTTCATATCGACCTCTGTTCTAGTTATATAAAAATATCTAATCTGTCATATATCTTACTGGTGTTGCTTTATTATCAGGATTATAATGAGATGTCTATAGCTTATAGGCCGTCTCATGCTGATGCGACTTATGATTTCAAGTATGGTGTTAGATCGATTCAGGTAACCGAATGAATTTCTTAGATCGATGTGATTATGGAAAGGCTCATATGCAAAATAGTACTCTGTGTTATGGCTCTATCAATCATTACGTAACCTAAAATGCAGGGTGGTGGAAGATCCTCTGCTAGAGAAACTATTGGAAGAGTTGCTGCAGGAGCTATAGCTAAGAAGATTCTGAAGAAGTATGCTGGCACTGAGGTCAGTTTTTTGACAATACTTCATCTGCTTAAATTTCCCTTTCTTTGTTATTTAAAAAAAATGGTACACGACAGTGTCCAATTTATCGACATGTTCATATTTCTCGGCTTCTTTCTATCCAGCTGTCCACGTCTGATGTTTTCTTTGATTTTATCAAAATCTTAAGCTTACAATGTTTCCATGGTAGTTTAACTGTTCAGAAAAATCAACTTGATAGGTGGGCTAGGGTTTTTTTGTTTCATTTTAGGCGAATGCGGTGTATTTATAAAAGGAGATACCTCACTGACTTCCAAATGAAACGGAAACTCTTCTGTTTATAAGTTAAGAATTTGATGATGTAGCTAGTTTCTTGCCAGCTATCATAATCATTATGGTAATGAGCAAAATTCATCCCATGGTTACAGTAGTTTTGAGTCTTTCGCTGCGGGTTCGTTACCATTTCAATATCAGTAAGTAGAAAAGATTGTTCCTCTTATTGCAGGCTCACTATAACATTTTTTGAGTACTATGTGCCTTGTAGGTGTTTGCTTTTGTATCCCAAGTACACAAGGTTATTTTACCAGAGGGATTGGTAGATTACGAAACATTGACCCTTGAACAGGTATTCTTACTTTCTATGCTCTGTTATGTGGAACATGCTCATATAGGTTATTTAGTTTCATGACGAAGGCTGTTCGGTAAATGTTCTGCTAGAGTAACCTCAAGTCTTCCACTCTTCCAACATTTATCTTTTCAGAAATCATTTCTTCACTGTTATCCCTAAATGAATTCATTAATTCTCGCCACCTGGAAAATTGAGTGGGTATTTAACACGGATCCATATGGATAGAAAACCAGTACTTTAGTATCATCTGAGCATCTCTAATATTTAATCCAACACCCATGATTCAACAGTTTTAAATTGTTGTTCATGTTTGCTGACCCTAAATTATTTTGAGTCAAAGGCTTTGTTTTTGTTGATTTTATTAATCATTAAATAAAACAATACCATTCGCCTAGTTATGATGATAAAAAAAACCCAAATTGATGTCCTAGAGTAGGGCCAACCTATTTCAACGTTGTGGGTGCGGGAGGATAGTGGAAGCCATTGTCTTTCGAACCTTCTCGAAAGATTTTGCGAAATAGTGTCGAATCCTGGCTTTCTGTGGCCATTAAGTTCCGATTTTTTTGGCTGTTCTCGGAGTATCTATTTTAATATCTTCAGTGATTCTAACGATTTCCAACATATTACGAATAATATTAATAATATAAAGATTAACTCCTTCAAAGATCAGCTTAGATGAACCCATTGATCTAGCTGTTAAAATTTCAAATAATTATAGCTGTTAAACTTGGGGTTTTGGTCACTAGGATACTAACAGCACCACAAGCTTTTTCGCCCTGGCATAATTTTTTCTTTTTACCATTGTCATGTCATCTCTTTGGTTATTAAAATCCCCTATGTTACTCTTTGGTTCTGGTTTATGATGGAATAAATTAAAATGGCTCACTAAAGTGGCTGCGCTTCTTTTTCTTGTGAAGTAGCGGTCTTTTGATGCATTCCTCGACGCAATTTTCATCTTGGGTCATTCGGCAACAGCCTCTTTGTGTTCTAACACAAGGGTAAGGCTGCCTACATCCGACCCCCCTTACCCCGCAATTTACGGGAGCCCACTGGGGTAATGTTGTATTGTCAATTGTCATGTCATCTCTATACAAATTGTACAATACCCAGACACCCAGTCACTGCTTTTTTTTATTAGCTAGTTTTCTTGTAGTCACTTTCCAGTTGTGTCAAATGAAACTCTACTAAAATATATCAATTTTTAGTCTGAACTCTGACAACACAGATGACATCTATTTTAACAAACTGATTCCAGATTCTGCAGTTCTTATTTTAGTATTATGATGATACATTTCAGTGCCTCGTAACTCTTGCCTTGACCGGTTGTTGGCCACCAAATTGACAGACTAATGTCTGGCTTGTTCTTATTTAGTTATTTATCACCTCAAGATTATCTCATTTTGTTATTTTCTTTTGAGCATTGCATGATTTGTGACAGTTAAATATAGATATGCAATATACCAGCGATTTCTATAGTATGTCACCAGGTTTTCACTTTGTTTATTATCTTGTCAGATAGAGAGTAATATCGTTAGATGCCCTGATCCTGAATATGCGGAGAAAATGATTGACGCTATCGATGCAGTACGAGTTAAAGGGGATTCTGTTGGCGGAGTTGTTACATGTATAGTCAGAAATGCTCCACGTGTAAGATCTTATTCCCTTTCTTGACCAATATGCTCAAAAGATACTCTGACATTAAAGAGCATACATCATTTTCATAGCATTTCCCCTGGCACCACTTCCCTTTTAGTTTGTTTTGATAATCGTGTTCCATCCTAACTTCTGGTTTTGTCCCAACATTTTATTTGTTGTATCAGGGACTTGGTTCACCAGTTTTTGACAAACTTGAGGCCGAATTGGCTAAAGCTGTTTTATCACTGCCTGCAACTAAGGGTTTTGAGTTTGGTAGTGGCTTTTCAGGTAGTTTTTGTGCAGTAGAACTGTTTCTTCATCCAGATCATAAAATTTCATTGCCTACCAGAAGCCTTCGTTACTTATATATCATAGCTGAAATTGCTAATAATCAGGTACCTTCATGACTGGTAGCGAACACAATGATGAGTTTTACATGACTGAACAAGGGAAAATTAGAACAAAAACTAATCGCTCTGGTGGCATACAGGTAAGGCCTTTTTCTAATAGAAATGTGTTCATTGTTACCTGCTAGTGGATAATTACTGTGTAACAAATTGCATGTGGGTTTGATGAGCTCTTTTTTCTACAAATAGGGCGGTATATCTAATGGGGAAATCATCAACATGAGAATAGGATTCAAGCCAACTTCTACTATTACTGTGAGTTTTCTCAATCATGCTCTAGCCTTGACTATGAAAGTTGTTTTACTTACACTATTTCGAGTGGTGTTCATGTAAGACCATATCCACAACCAATTGTGTTTTTTCTAGGATTATATTTATAGTGTGGTTGTGAGGTCTTTTTAAGCTTAGGATGAACAATGTCCTCTTGCTCCGTCCGTTAATATAGGAGACTATGAGTAATCATCTTCCCAATAGTGACACATTTGCATGTGGGCTATTAAATTTAAACGAAAAAACAAACAGCAAGCCTTTCTTATACTGCATCTTTTGCCATTGCAGAAGAAGCAAAGTACTGTTACGAGAGGTAAACAGGAGACAGAGTTAATTGCCCGAGGGCGACATGATCCTTGCGTTGTTCCACGAGGTATGTTTCCATTTCTTCGTGCTAACGAATTATCAGTGGTAATTTACAGGGATAGAGTACAAAAAATTGCAGGTCTTGACTACCATGCTTTTTAATTGTAGCCAAATAGGAAATAGTTTGACAAGCTAAATGGACTATTACTATGTTGAAGTTTGAAAAGATCTAACAGATCCAGATTTATTAAGAGTTACGTCGATCTAACTTCTCATTTGTGCATCACTCCAAACTCTTCACTATTGTGTCAACTGTCAAACTACCTTTTGCTAATCCTTTATTTAAAAGTGTTTCACATGCTCCTCAAATTGGCAGCAAATGCATTAAACTTCATCTCTCATGATCTTTTTTTTTGAGAGTCATCTCTTATGATCTTAGTTGATTATTCAAATGACAAGTAGATGTATGTGCTGAAATATTGGCCGGCACTATTTTGATAAATTTTCTCAAACAAAATATCAGTGTTTTTTTCATGGGGCATCATATAACAGGCCTTGGATTCCTTTACATGGCGGGTATTCCGTCAAGTGAAGGTACTGTTACGGGAGCATTTTTCACCAAAAATACAATGGCAAATCCAATCTCTTTACCATGCCATAGAACCTTGAATATACTGCTGACAATAATCTGTCAGCTGAATAGGATGTCAGAAGTATGATATCACACAAAAAGGGTCATATCTTATGAGTACAAGTTCCCCCATAAAAACCATTCATAGATTTTGGAAATTCGAAAGCATGTTTTTTATTTCACCTGTACGTAGCATATTGAGTCTTACATCGCTCATGAAGTCATGATAGTAACTTGCACAACATCAACAAAGGAAGAAAATGTTGCTTTTTCGTCCCTGTATATTTACTAGGGTGTTACTATCACATATACTGATTGATGATTGTGAGACTGTTGATGCAGCTGTACCTATGGTGGAAGCCATGGTCGCCCTGGTGCTTGTTGATCAACTGATGGCACAATATGCTCAGTGTCAACTGTTCCCCTCCAATCCAGATTTGCAGGACGTACAATTACCAAAACTTGATGGAGCTAGTGTCTAAATTATACAAGTTCAGCAGTCGAGCTAAAGCTAATGAAAGAATGATGAATATCCATATGTACGTCTCCATATTCCTCACAGATTTTTTTCCTTTTTGTCTACTTGTTAAATTTTCAACCATTGTTACTCTTAATTCTTAGGCATTCCTCCCAATTGTATGTGGGATGAGTAGTCTTTTTCTTTTTTCGGTGTGTGTTTACCTGTTATATGTAGAACCATTCGGTATATTTGTCCCCTGTATTCTGCCAATTTGTATGTGAGATAAGTCCTTCACTGTAATTTGTTTTTGGGAAAAAAGTTGACATGGAAGAAATCATATTACTCGAAACTATGTTATCGTATGCTGCAATTGCTGCCTTATTTCGTTGCAAGGAAAGCCGGATGTGGCTTATGTTCAAATCAAGTTGCTACATACCGATGCTTCTCAACCGGAAATAGTGACAATTGTGAAATCTCAGTCACCAACTTACGATGGCACACACAACGATGCTTTCATGTCATTCAGTGCCTTGTAGCTTATTTGAAAGCGGTTTTTTTTGCTTCCTGAAGAACAAAGATACAAAATAACACGAGTAGAAAAGAGAGAATTAATGGACTTCCGCTTTCGGTTTTGACGCACATACAAATATCAACACATGAACAGGCGTATTTTTATGCAGATTGATGGTCAATTTATCCATGAAAAACACACGTAATATAGAGGTAAACAAATGATCAATACACAACAAAAGGTACGTAAAATACAAGAAATACGATAGCTAGCTAACTTGTCCAACGCATGAATAAAATTTCTATGTTTCAAGTGCAAAAGCGTCTCCCTTCCCATAGCTTACTGTTGCCATAATATATCACGTAGTATACATACACATCGGTTACACACTTACACTCATACGGAATACATTTGATAGATATACCATCTACATTTTTTGAGTTTCTAGTATGCAAAAAGGGTCTCCATGTGGATCAAATTGTTGAGCACTGATTCAACTATGCAAGCGACTTATCGACTCTCATATTTAACTGAATATACGCTTTTTTAGCAATGAAAGTCCGACGTCTTTTTGGACGCAAAAGAGAGCTAGAAAAGTCCAAGTTCCCAAAGGTTAACCAAGAGTCTCAACCTAGCTTAAGTTACACGACACAGCCAACACCCAACAAAAGAAAAAAAAGATTAGTCCTTTACCAAGGAAGACGGGTCACTACCTAGCTGATTGTTCACAGGAAGTGGTGCCCCAAGGGTTTGAACCCGGGAGGAGTTTGGAGAAACCGATGATCATGGTTTGAGGCTAATAGATCATTTGTGAACCCTTTGATGTCCATCACTTCCATGTCAGCAGTCGAGTCCATTAGGTCACCGGCAGGCCCTTTGATGTCCATAACTTCCACGTCACTCGTGGGCTCTTCGATATTCACCACTTCCATGTCGACAAAGGGTTCTTCAGCATTATTTTCATGTGACCGCTTATGTCTACGGATATTAACTTGTATTCGACGATTGGATACGAACTCAAATTCCAAGGTGTCGCCATCTTTAACTACTAGCCCTTTCCAAAATTCAACCCAGCCTTTTGTTAAACCCACCTGACCATTGCGCCATGTTTTCACTTCGAGCGGCCAGTACTTACCATTCGTATCACGAAGCGCTACGCTCTCTTTGTGCTTCAACTGTTGCGCCTTCGCAATTGCTTTAGGAATATACTGAAAAGTTAAACAAACAAAAACACTTTTATTATTATACGATATGTAGAAAGGAGCCAGCTATTTTGGGATGAACCAAAATGAAATGCGGACAAATACAAATAGGACGGATGGAGTATGAAATAACACAAACTAATACAGAGTAGTTTAGTTTACCAGGTAAGCTATAGCTTTGCTCTTGCTCCATGGAAATGCGAACGATGTATGTTGCCTGAGCTCACATACAACTTCTTTGGTAGCAATTGACCCCTCAATTGTCTGATCGTTGGCAGCATCATTAGATACGTTATCTTGCGGCATGTCACATTCACCTGCACATACACACATCTGATTAAAGCTAATATTTGTGCACCAATTTTTTTCGAGATGTGATGGAAAATAATTCTGCGGTAGCTTTCTATGAGTGTCATCTTGTTACTGAGACTCGAATACGAAAATCAGACATGGGTGTTTATCTATGTGGCATGACTTGTCTCGTAGACATGAGACTCCATCGTAAAATAGTATGCGTGTGGGGACCCATCTTCAGAACATAAGTAGTCATGCCGCCACCTTCTCTTTTGGACTTGTCTAAGAAAATTGTATGAGTGATGATAAGGGTCGGGTACGGATCACAAACCCACCTCGTTGAGTGTAGTATCGGTTTGTCAGACAAAGGGTAAGAGCTATAAGAAGTGCAGATTTAAAGTAGCATAGAGGGTCACAACTTACGATCCATATGCATTAATTTGGCGTCTTTTCTACGGCATTTTGCTTTATTCTGATGATCCGCACGTTGTGAACGCCTTGTTACATGAACTTCAACTAGCTTCTCAGATACAAATCTGAAATTTATTATGTCACCAATAACAATGTTATTTCCCTCGAGAAAATTCTTCCATCCTGCAACAAGGATTGTATGACCACTCTTTTTATGTGCAAGTTTAACTGGCCAGCATCTGCCTTCAGTATCTTGAAGCACGATTTCCACTTTGCTCGCGAGCTTTTTCGCTTTGGCAACTGCCATTGGAAAGGTCTGCATGTCAAGTATCGCCAGTCAGCATATAGTTTTGTATATACATAGCAAGTCTACCCTTAGTTTCTTCCAATCTTTTTTTTTCTATGTTCTAAATTAGACATTCTCATCAATGGCGTTGCATATAGACTGTTCTCGTCTAACCTATTTTAGATAAAATCAAACACTTGTATACAGAACCGACAAGTAGATCAGTATTTAAGCCATTACCGAGGACCTAATTTATTCAGAAATCAGAATACTACGATGTTTGCCTAACTGCTTAGATAATATGAAGAACAAATAATTTGCATTTTGCCTCTTCTAGAAAAGTTCAGCAGAATTGAATTTGTTGCTCAATGAAAATTAGAAGAGCAATTTTGAACCTCAAATATACGTAACTACGAAAAATACCAAAAAAAAGAAAATGACAACCATGACACAATAAATCGAAGTATGGAACCACTTATGACCAGATCATGCCTAATACAAGTTAAAACATAGTTATCGAAA
>JAGPOY010010312.1:1546-12662 GCA_018983105.1 Silene uniflora | reverse complement strand
AAAAAAATTATAAGCAAAGCCGCTGAGAAGTTCAGCGACTTTACTCCAAACATTTTTCCAACTTTGCTTTTGGTACAGTGTAATATCATAGTACTGGTATGGTAAGCCGCTAAGATTCCTAGCGGTTTTGCCTTTTATATTAAAAAAAATATCTAAGTGAAGCCGCTAAGTTTCTTAGCGGTTTCATATAAAAATTGGAAAAAAATAAAAAGTGATGACGTGTGCACTATGGACCCAAATAATTTCAAATGAACGCTAATTACCTAATTATTGTGCTAATTAACACTAATTAACCAAAAAATTCATGCTTTTAAAATTAAAACCTGACAAATCATAGAAGGTTATCTTTTGGTCCTGTCCAGACTACCAAAATTTATTATTTAAATATTACTCTGTATTTTGTAATTTGTATGAAATATGATTTCGTTTTAATTAATCCGTGAAGACTTGTTTTCTGATTTTATCACTCAGAATAATTATGAACACTAAAACACTTGTGTTTGAGCTTGCAGGTGGGAAAGGCGGAGCTAACATGCTCGCATCCGTTGGAATACTTCCTGTCGTAGTCTCGATTTTGGCTATGGTTGCGTGACTTGCGTCTGACTGAAAAACTGAAAGAACGAATGATTGATGGTTTTGGCTCTAAACACAATTTATTGAAATGCAAATGTGTGTTTTCATAATTTTTTCACAAAAATTTAAATACTCGAGAGATGGTATTTCATCTCCCTTTCTCTTGTTTCAACATAATGTAATGCGTTCTTCCTGTTCTAAGTATATTGTGCTATTATATTTTTCAGAGCTAGATGAAATTCAGCTCGAGTGGGTCGCGAAAAGAAACACATTAACGAGTATTTCACGAGTATTTTTATTGTTTCCCTTTCTATTTTTAAATAATTTTGGTCGAGAACAACGTGGGTTGAAGTCAGATTCTCCTTTGACTTTATGATATAATCTTCTCTGTGTAAAATGGATCTTATAATACCAACATCATGACCCATTTAAAGTACAAAGTTAAAACATGTTTTATAAAACTTGTTGTGTAAGGTCGTCTCCCTTAAGAATTTGTAATCTTCTACACATTTTGTTACTTGGAATGATCTTGGGTGTTTAATATTTTGTAGCATGATGAGAACGAACTAGTCTTAAGTACCGGATGAAACGTGTTCAAATGAAATAAAAAAATGAGTCTTAAACAACAATTATTGGATGGTCTAAAAATCGGTCCAAATTCTCTCCATTTCCTCAAAAGAAATGGAGGTCCATTTCTTATCAACGGTTCGGATCAAATATTGTGATGATCCAACGCTTGTAATCGTTTTATAAAAAATAATGGTTTAATGGATGGTGAGAGAAAATATATTAAAATAGGGTTGTATTAGAGTGGAAATGGAGAGGAAATGGAGAGGATCCAATTTGGTCTAAAAATGGTGGCAAATTGTAACAATTCTGTCATAATTTTTTCTTTTCGGGTTCAAATGAGCGTACTATGTTGCAGTCAAGAATCGAACCGCCAGCCTCATGGCTAAAATAAAAAAAATTCTTACCACTTAAGCTAACTAGATCTTGTTCTCACAATTCTTCTATTATAACCTTTTATGAATTAACAATATCATCCACATCATGAATATCTTACGAATAATTCGAGGAACATATATTATTAGTAATTGGATCAAACTCAGAGAGCTAGATGCGACTTTGTAAGGCTACTTACATTCTTATAGCTGCCACAAAAGATGCAAATAATTGAAAAGCTAACCCATTTAAAAGGGCAACAAATAAAGATAATGGAAAATGAAAATTAATCTGCAAAATCAAACAAAATTTATAGTGAAGTAGTCACTATTTTTAATCTCTGCCACCCTTACAGGAGACGAATATACGCAATCTTACCCATAAACATCGTCCATGGTAAGACAACACTTGAAATCCAATCGAATTACTGCTACTTCACAATATGGGATTGCTACATATATAATCATCAAACCGGAGGTGAATACCTAAGATCGGAAGGTGGTGAAGACATGGATCCAATGGGAACGACCACAGAAGATGAAAACTGAACAAGAGTAGCTGAAATTATTGAAATAAGGTCTTTTACCACTTGAGCTAGCTCGTAATATATTAGATAACTTCTTCTACAAATCACACACATAAATATTGATGGTGTGCACTCCAACATAGACATTTTTTTCTTAAATTTAGGGATGTATTTTTTGGATTATTATTTGAGATGGTAAATTGTTGGGCAACGTATAAGTAGGGTTTCAGGTGTGTATATATGTGTATATATACTCTGTATGATGATGATTGATGTGGGGAATTGTTGTTGGTAATATCGCCCAAATGTAAACTGAAGACAAAGGTTATTTTGTATATATTCTTGTGGTCTTGCCAAATGTATGATCTAAAAAATAAAAATAATGACAAAATACAACTCACATGCATATATATGATGTTTTCTCATAGAATGTTGAACTAAAGAAATGTATGAGAAATTAAGAACCTTGTACGGTGCCACCGCATAAGAAATGACAACTTTATAATAAAAAATGATCATTTTATGTTACTGTACATTTTAAATTCTCTTGGCCCTTTTATATTACACTGTATTTTTTTAATTTTTTTTTCCCAGAAAATCAAGACATTTTTACTTAAAACACAATACATTGCAAACAAATTGTAGGACAACTTGCTACCAGAATATGATCATAGTTTCCACTACTGATGGTTCCTCGCATTTTAGGCTTGCTTTTTGTGGAAAAAAGAAACAGTTTCATAAATTAAAAGGTGGTGCTTAATCAATTAAGACTAAGATTAATGTACTCGTATGTAGTATTGCAACTATAGTGTAATTTGGACAGCAGAATCATCAAACCATGTTAGGCTAAATATAGTACTCCGTATGACCGTATGTACTATTTATGTGAGTTTTGATTTTAGCTTGAGTTTGTAAATATTTGAATTAATGTATGTCGTTTCTAAGCCAAAAACTCGTCCCAAAATGGAAACAAGTTGATTGATACTTCGTACTTTTTAGAACAATATCGTAATGAAACCAAGCTAATTTGCAAAATGTAAACCACATTCTTACCCTAGGTTATAATTTTTTGTTCAAATTGTTTAACGTATATCTCATATTGCATATTACTCCGAATAATATACCTTTTTACTGCTGCTTTCTATGTTATGCACCTCATCTAACACTAATTATTATAAGAATGTTATATTATAGAATAAGAATCATGAGTATGCTAGCTATAATTAAGTTATGAATATCAGTAAAATGTAAAATAATGATTTTTTTAGATGATGAAATTAAAGCAAATTACAATAAACACAACAATAAAAGTAGGGTTACAACTTACAAGACAATAAATGTAGTAATTACAAGTGGAGGATGTGTTCATGATGAGCACATTATGAAGACATCGATTGCTACTTTGCAAGATGTGAGGTGCTTGTGCACTTGTGCTGCATAGTCAGCTGCACATTGTTTCTTATTTCACTTTTGACTCAAAATAATGTCGCCATATTATTTGAATTATATTTTGGCCATATACACACTTAAAAAATGGCTTTTAAGAAAGAGAGAAGGGTAGAAAAGTTGAAAAATTAAGATTGAGTGTTTATCTTTTGTATTAATAGTGAATCATGTAAATTATTGTTTTCTTTTCTTTGTTAGTATTATCTTTTGCATTGTCTTATTACGCTTTCATGCACGCACAACAATTTACATTTGAGCTAGGTTATTGGAACTGGGATGTTAGAGTTAAATCTCTCCATTATGGAGTAGATGTTTCTTGTTGAAACATTATGAAGATGAGTTACTAATTGACGAATAACTTACTTGTACATTGATAGAGTCGTGAATATAGTATAAGTTACATGGAAGTTATAGCTTAAAATTTAGCTATAAAAGAAGGAGAAAACTATGTAACTTGTATCCTCATATTGAGTGATCAATAAAATTCCTAGTGCGACTATAGTGAGGATCGATGATATGTAGCCAAGTTGGTGAACCTCGTAAATACTGTGTCCTTGTTATTTTTCTGATTCTTATATTTATTATTGTGTATGTGGTCATACCAAAAATCCCTACAGAGGGAGATGATGGCACAACAGTTAAATTAGCTACAAAGATCGGCACATATATTAGAAGTATTAACTTCGAACTATAGAAGGTAGAGATGAAAGTTTTACTTAAGCAGCTGATATAAGTTTTATTGCTAGATTTAATCAACAAAAGACTCAACAAATGTATAAGTGGATAAGTTAAGGTCGATCCACATAGAGATGGTGTGGGTTTCTACTAAATTTGGTTAAGTTTAGTTAAATAAAAGTCGATTTGATTTAAAACTAAGTTATGAACTATTAAAGGAAAGACTAGATTAAACTAAGACAGTAACTAAGGGGGTGTTTGGTTGGAAGGTTTGGAATGGAATGGAATGGATTCTAGTCAATCTAGTGTTTGGTTGGGGTATTTTGGAATGGAGTTAGAATCCTGATGGATTCTAATTCCAGCCCAATACCTTGGAATCCCATACCCACCTCCTCCCCATGGATTCTAACTCCATTCCTTTATGTTTATTTTTCCAATGAACCAAACATGTTTTGAAAGGTATGGAATTAGAACCCCATACTTTTATGGTTTCTCGTTCCAATCCATTCCATTCCTAAGTAGCGAACCAAACGACCCCTAAATGCAATCTAAAAAAAGACGAGTTTAATCAATTAAGGGAAAAGGAAGCCTAAAGCCGTTGTTGGGTTCACCTAAGTAAGAGGGGAAGAGTCGGGTCATGGTGAGCGATATAGCTAGGTAAGGTCTGAGCCTAACGTTGTTTCGATTAGTTTAACGTTGTTTCGATTAGTATTTCGTCGTTTTGATTTTTTTTAAATCGGTTCATTTTACGTCAATTAATTTTACGTTTTTCGATTTGAAATTCGTCGTTTTGATTAGGTTGTTAGTTATTCGATATTACTTGTTAATTTTGATTTGTCGATTAAATTATTTATCTAATTGAAGTTTTTGGAGGGTGGGAGACTAGGGAGTTATAGCTTTTGGTTAGTTCATTAGAATCCCTCTTAAAACTAATAGAATAAGAGAATTGGAGTTTTTCCCACCTAACTACACGGGCCTCCAATTGGGCCGACTTGATGATTGATAAATTGTCTAAATTGGGCCCCTTTGATGATTGATAGACTGTCTAAAAAAATTGCTGCGTCTCAATAATTACGGCCCAACAAATCCTGCCAAAAAATCCTTCCAATAAATGGAAATTATTTTGATGCAGAATATTGCGCCTTACAATAAATTGGAAAATATTGTTAATAATTCGAATGATCTGGAAATTATTTTTATCCGGTAAAATCTTTAATCATGTTAAGTTTTATTTATAGAAATCAAATAAATTAAATATACTACCAACCTGTAACTTTTATTTATTTTTATTCGGTAAAATCTTTAATCATGGTAAGTTTTATTTATAGAAATCAAATCAAATGAATATGCGGTAAATATACTACCAACCCGTGAGAATGTTTAATCCTTGGAAGTTTTTTTTTTCCATGGAAACAAAATATTTTCTGTAAAATTGTGTCGGTGAAGATACCAGTATTACATACGCAAATCTCAAAAACAAAATATTTCCTTTAAAATGTCGGGTAAGCCAGATTAATAACACATATTAATCTCTTGAGACAGAGAATCATAATCACAATACACTCATAATCACGGGTAATTTTTTATCCGACGAAATAACTAAGAGTTTTTTTCTATTTATTTAATTACCCTATCTCTAATATATTATTCTTATACTATAACATCAATACTATATACTAGTTTGAATGCCCGTGCGTTGCAACGGGATAATTAACTTATTTATAATGAAAAAAACGTTACAAGGGTTTAATGTTTACATTTTTCGTCTAATCATTTGTTTACATATTATTAATACATATCTCTTTCAAAAAAAATAGATTAATATATACGTGGATTAACTCCTATTTATAATCACATAATCATCCCACCTTATATTAATCTTTTGATGTGGGATAATCTACTATTTATAAGTAATATATTCACCAAATATGGATTATTTTTCTGATGTGGGATAATTCTACTATTTATACATATTATATTCATCAAACCTGCATTATTTTTCAATGTGGGAGAAATAACATACTAAGATTCGGAATACTGTATACGGACAATTGCTACTCACTATATCTAATAACACACTAAGAATTACACCATTTTTTTCAATTGCTATTCATTAATATTTGTTCGTTGTTTTTTTTCTATTTTTTTAATTATAATTGAAATACATAAATTTCCCGTGATACCCCTTAATTTTGTCTGATTTTCCATACTACCCCTACTTTTAAGCATCTGCTTATGGTACCCTTGAGGTTCTATTTTTTTGTCCATGGTACCCCTAATGTAAAAGCAGTTAAATGGACGTTAAGTTTGATAAAGTGATAATAAAATAATAATTAAAAAATAATACTCCCTTTATTGTTTTATTGGTACAGATATCTCTCTTTTAAATGAAAATCTAATTAACTGTATCATTATAATATTGAAAAATTTTCATGATAGCCTTGAACTTTGATAGATTACACATGTTGCCCCTAAATTTAAGTTTCTACATATGGTACCCTTGTGTTCACTTTTTTCTTTTCCAGAATACCATTTGACAAACTTCCATCATAACACCGTTAATCTTATAACTTGTGACGACTTTTTTCGTTATCTATTACACTAACACTTTATAGACTAATTCCTAAATTCTTATATTATTTAATAAACTAACATTTAATAACTAAAAAACAAAACACAAATTTTCGTTATAATATTGACCACTTTATCGCTCTTTTTCCCACTTAATTTTTTTTACAACTTTAAAATTTAACATTTAATTCAACATTATGTTTAAAGTCTCTTATATAATAAATATATATTTTGAGAGATTCAAAATATGTGGGGTGATAGCTAAGTCCCAAGGATAAATTCTATTTATAATCATGGGATCACCCCACCTTATGATAATTTTCTGATGTGAGACAATTCAACTATTTATACGTAATATATTTATTACACCTATATTATTTTTCAATGTGCGAGGAATAACATATTTAAAAGTACAGCATATTTTTTGAACCTAATTCGACACCCAACCCGTTTTAATAATAAGCAAATATTATACTATCTATTAGTATTCATACGTTTGTTTTTTATTTTTTTTAATCATAATTAAAATATGTGCAAATTATATGAACCTATACTCTAATGATATAACCTTTTTAACACAATTCTAATTATATTATTTAAATGTAGTATATTTATCGAAGTACATAATTTTTAATATGTGCAAATTATATGAAATCTATAGGTAGAAAATATAATGATTAAACTCTTAAGAGTTCTCCAAGGCAATACTTAAGAGATCAAAAGATTTTGGGTTGATACCTAGGTTTAAGAGATCCCTCATATTATAATCATAGAATCACGCACCTTATATAATTTTGTACTGTGTTAGGAGACTATCATTAGTAAACTTTTACTTTTGTATTGTGCTTTGTAAGTTAGCTATTGTTTGAAATGAAAACAACTTTATGTGTGTTAATTGTACATTACAGGTTGCCTATGTGACACCATTAAATGATTTTTCCTTCTCTTATTCATGTTCTTAACCCTTTTTCGGGTAGTTCCCATCGATCTCAACTTTAGTTTTTATATCATATCGTAGAGATAATGATAGAAAATCTAAAGAGTTCGTTAAAATAATATTTATAAGACTCGGAAAACTTTACTTTATATATCATATCGTAGAGATAATGATAGCGAAAATCTTAAGAGCTCTTTAAAATAATATTTATGAGACTCGAAAAATTTTTGGTTGATACACAAGGTCCAAATATGCCTCTTATTTATAATCATAAGATCACACCACTTTATACTAATCTTTCAATGTGGGACAATTCTACTATTTATATGTAGTATATTCATCACACCTACCTTATTTTCCAATGTGGGACAAAACAAACTAAAAAATACACAATGTTACATACTAAGAAGTATATCATCTTTAATATGTGCAAATAATATGAAATATATACTCTAATGATAGCTTTTTTTACCACGTAGCTAATTATATTATTTGCATAATTTTTTTACCGATATTTTTTTGCCAAATGAAATGTAAAAGTTTTTATGTAAAAATTGAAAATATCACTTGAATATAATTTAGGAAATACTCCCTCCGTTCCGGTGAATTGTTTACAGTTTCCTAATAAGGGGGTACGGGTGAGATGTTTACACTTTCTATTTTTGGTAAGTTTTAAACCATGTGGATTATGGGCCTATTTTACTTAATCACTCTAATTAATTATAATCATTCCTCTTATTTTCTGGAAACCCTACCATCCAAACA
Organism: Silene uniflora; assembly: GCA_018983105.1. Taxonomy (NCBI): domain Eukaryota; kingdom Viridiplantae; phylum Streptophyta; class Magnoliopsida; order Caryophyllales; family Caryophyllaceae; genus Silene; species Silene uniflora. Next base: position 4,227 of record JAGPOY010010312.1, on the reverse strand, counting down.
TAATTCCGTCTCACCTACTCTCACAACGCCTCTCTCTCTCTCTCTCTCATCCGTCTCACCTACTCTCATCTCTCTGTCTCTCATCCGTCTCACCTACTCTCACTCCGTCTCACCTATCAGACACTGAACTCTCTTCACAACCTCTATCACACACAAATCCTACCCCAGATCTGGTTGTCATGGAGTCAAAAAGCGGTTGTCAAGGTGCGATCTGAAGGCAAAAAGCGATGGTGGTGGTCGGGTCTCGAAGGTTAGTATCCTGCATCTTTTTCTGAATCTTATTAGATAATTAACCGACGACAAAACCATTACTTTCCGGATCTTATCATCGATCGCTCAATTGATGGGTAAAGAAATTATTTCATTTACAAAGCTTTAATATTTCTGGGTTTTGTCTTTGATTGGTAAATTTTATGGGTGTAAGACTCGTTTTTTGATGGGTAAATTTGATTGGTAAATCGCGAGTATTAATTTTGAATCAAATTTTTTAGATTAAAGACGATTTTAAGTCGTAATTTAAATTTCTGGGTTTTGTCTTTGATATTTATGGGTTTTGTCTTCAATTTAAGTTGTATTTTAAATTTCTGGGTTTTTTTAGATTAAAGACGGTTTTAAATCGTAATTTAAGTCAACCAATCGCGAGTATTAGCTTTAATATTTCTGGGTTTTGTCTTTGATTGATAAATTTTGGAGTATTCTTATGAAATTTAAACTGTTAGGGTTTGATTTTCCTTGGGTATGTTATCTCATTTGAAATGCACATGGCTTTTTACATATTCATTGTGCTCATTTGAAATTATTAATGAAAGTTCATCCAAAGATTTAGGTTGAAATTGGATTATGGGTGTTCACATTTACAGATGGTCATTTTTTTGTCTTTATTTGATCATTTTTGTTCACATTATTTAATCGGGTGTGAGTACGTCTTAACTTAAGACCGTTTGAAACAAGAATTTGTGTTAATCAATCGTGTCTTGTGATTTCCAGGGAGATGATGAATTCAATATGGCCACAGGAGAGGGAAAGGCTGTTGATCGATGGTGAAGTGGTCAGGTTGCAAGTGTGATTCAATTGAGATGTCCCTGATTGGGGACTGATTGGGGTAGGAGTAGAAGGATTAGTTCATAATATGGTGGGAAATGTCCTCCAAAAATTCCAAGGTTGTAAGGTGTTAATGTTGAAGATGTGTATCCCACAAATATTGTTTAATGAAAGTAAATATTGTTTAATGAAAGTGATTAAGATTTGTTTAACCCAACAACTTGCATCCCTTTATATTTAAATTGAGTTTTATTCCACTTTTCATCCTCTCTCTCCTCACTTGGTTATTTGTGCAAAACGTAAGTGTAAACAATTCACCGGAACGGAGGGAGTATTTTTCAATTTCATTTCCTTTTTTTTACAAACTTTTAAACAAAAAGAACAAAAAGAAATGACGGATCGGATCCATTCATTGATAATTTTCCTTGAAAGTGGGGTCAAGACTCATCCAAAATTTTAAGTTGAGTCTTGAATTTGTACGATGATTCCGTAATCAGTGAGGGTAAAATTATTGATTATATTGAGACAAGACTAATTTGATAGTGTTGGAGCTACACATCCAAGAGCAATTTTCTTGGATTATTATTTAGGTATTAAAATGATGTCATCCAGATTTTGAGCCACGCACTCGCTTTGGTAAAAGAGGTGGTAGTTAATCTGATACACGTAATTTGTAAGTTATCACGTATTTTTCGGACTTACTCAGTACACGCCTAAAATAGTGATTTTGAAGGTGGTAGGTCTCCATGTTATAAAAATTCCTAGTAATAAAATTAAGGAAACCCTTTATCTTGACCTCGGATTATCATCATATTGAGCATTTTAGAACATTAACCTAGTTATCGAATATGTATTAGCCTAGTGGTTAAGATGATGATGTAGTGAGTAGTACTCCAAGTCTTATGTTCGAATCTCCTTTCCCTATACTGTAATGTTCATGTAGCTCATTTTAACACCGGAAAAAAAATATTAACATGCATGAGAGTAAATCACTATGTAGATCGATGATTGAAATGTACAAGAATATATTAGTGAGGAAAACAAAATCTAAATGATCAGATTTCTAAATAATTCCAATGGCCTTCACATTTTATCATCAATAGAACATATGATAATAATGGTGAAATATATAATTCACCTACATGGCTTGAACTCAAAATCTGACTGACATCATAATGCAAATTGTGATTTACAGATACATCAGTATCACAAATTATAGAATAAGACCGTTATACAATATAACACGGTGTTTTTATTAGGTTAACACTCATATATTTATTATTACAATGATTATTGCGACTACATATATAAACGTCATACACTTTACGCATAATTTTACAAATGCATAAACGTCGTTGTTGAAATAAAGTCTTACACTTAAGCTAAACACTTACTAAATGTAGTCATAATAAGTTGTATATATATACCACAAACACACATAATTATGTAACTACTTTGTAACAAACTTTGATCAATATAACAACCTTTTATTTACTCTTGGATTTCTCTCAAGCAAGCTCACACATTCAACAATGGAGGTTCTCGTTTCACATGTTCATATGGTATCAGTCGCTACAGGTCTAACGATCCTCCTCTTTGAATTCGTTCTTGCGGTATGATTACAACAATTGTTATCTCAA
>JAGPOY010010295.1:0-10163 GCA_018983105.1 Silene uniflora | reverse complement strand
AATTGGCTTACCTACTCTTCACTAGGTAACTAGATTCCTACATTGGTATTTGGTAACCAAATAAGTTTTCCAAATTCACGTAATTCAGATGTTGCAACTTAATTCTTACGGAGTATGAATTAGCTTCTCCTTGAAAAATCTAATGACTTCATGAACCAACGACTCCTAAATTCGAAGTATATAAATATTTCCAGCATTTTAATTTATTTTCCCTTTAATTACTTTTTTGAAAACACAACAAAAGATTAAAAATGTGTCCATAAGACCGGTTTGGGTAAACCGAATTCAGTTCAGTTTGTAGTTTCTGAAATTTTCAGGTACTCAGTTCTAAACCAGACCGGCTTTTTAAAAGGTGTTTTGGAAAACCGCATATCCGAACCGAAATTAACATTATGTTCGGTTACCTAATTTTCCTAGCGAAAAATAATTCTGTAGTACTTACTATCTAAGATAATGAGAGCTGATTTTTATCGTCGACGTTTTCATTACAAAAGACGAGAATGCCCTTTGCTCAATTCTCTCTCTAAAAACAATTCTCTGAAATTCCACTAAAAAACCAAGTAAATTAAAAAAAACCAACACTAACAATTAACAACAATAATTAGCATGACGGAATCCGAATCATCGGTACGTAAACAACTTAATCGCTTCAATATTTTTGTTAATTTTCATTTGTTTGCGCATCGTTAAATTTATTCGTTACTTGATTTATGTCACGTATTTACAATAAAAAAAAACAACAATAACAATTAAAAATGAAAAAAAATGCATAAAACACAGGTTTTAAAATAAAAAAAGGATTGAACCATGGACGAAAAATGAGAGACAACAATCGACCATGGTGAAACAACCAGAAATAAGGTTCGACCATGGCATGCAAAATGAGAACCATCGTGGACCATGGCACCCACAATGAACTTTATCGGGGACCATGGCACCCACAATGAACTCCATCGTAGACCATGGCACGTACGATGGATCTGCTCGTGGACCATGGCACCCACGTTGGAGTTCACCGCGAGTTCCACGGACTCCACGATGGATCTCATCGTGAGCTCCATGATCCCCACTGTGGACCTGCTCGTGGTTACTATCACTTCCTCCCTTTTCCCCAATTCGACATGTTAATCGACACAAACAACAACACAAATCGACATATAATTCAACCAATTTCGCCAACAACACCACTACAACTACAAAACAACCAATAGAACTAGCAATCCAACTGATGCGCAAGCTGCTGCAATTATTGTCGTCTTCATCGATGATGATGATGATGATGATGCTGCTGTGGTTGTTTTGGTGCTTGGTGGCTTTGCTGGCGGAGGACTTGACCTTAAAATTAGACGATGGAGGATTAGGATTACTAGCTATACTAATTTAACAAAAAAAATAATACAAAGAATACTCAGTAACCTTAGGTGTTTGGCGGCAATGGTGGCGGCAACGGCGGCAATGGTGGCGGCAACGACGGCTTGGTGGTGGCGGCAGTCGGGTAGGGAAGGTGGTGGAAGAGGTGTTAGTTAGTTACTGGGTTAATTTGGGGTTTTATGAATTAGAGAGGATTTGGTTGTGGTAGTGAGGTAGTAAGGTAGTAAGGGCATTCTCGTCTTTTTAACTAAAAACGTCGACGCTAGTTACTAAAACGTCGACGATAAAAACGAATCCGGTATAATAATGGCTCCGTTTGGTCGCGCATTTCAAGTAGAGGCGGCAATCATTGACACTGTAACACCCCCATATACCAAGGCCCCTTACCAGGGACTGCCCTAGCATATAAAGATGCTACCATCTCGGTTGCCCGAGGTAGTGTACATCAAAAGGTAACAATAAAGGACAATTTATTAAAGTGAAACAATGTTAAAGCGATTACAACATCTGAAGCCAAAACTGAAACTGAAAAAGGTACAACTCAAACTGTCTAAAGACGACTACTAAACTCAGCGGAAGCTATATCGACTGTCAGCTAGACTCAGCGGCATCCCAACCATCCCGGAAGATAGCATCATACAAAACCTGCTAAACAAATGCTCACCACCCCCAATGGATCACCGCATGTCAAAAGACAACAACAACGAGGTCAGCAATCGACATACTCATATCTCAATGCAACGTAAATAACTTTAACAGCAGAAGTCAATCATTCAATCTCAATCCCTTCAGCCAGGTCCCATCGTAACAGCCTAACAGGTACCAATGTCAGCCAGTAACACAGCCTCGTCACCGCAGCCACTCATCGCAACGAGTGATAACCCTAGGTTCATTAATGTGCACATCCTCCTTGTGATGGGAGTCACAAGGAGCGATCAATGGGCGTGGACCATCCCCCATTGGACTCACTCAGCCGGAACTGTTTTTCAGCCGTAACCATCATATTATTCATCAATCACATCAGTCACATAATTAACTTTAGCAATCATTCAATGCAATACCGTCACAACCGAATTACTGAGTAGGAAATCCTACCTGATAGCAAGTCCGCATCAATCAATCACAACAACACAGCTAGAAGGGCTCCTCTACGAATTAACAACCTAGAATAATCAATCAATCAATCAACTTTGCCCTAATAGCGATTCACATGCAATACTATTGATTTAATCATAATCTAAGCATAATAAATCTAGATCTAGCAAGACTTACGAATTAGCGATGACGGCAGGCGAAGATCTAGATCTCTCTTGACTCCAAAGTGATTAGGAATGGTTTTAGGGTTTTGTGATAGTGAGAAGTGTAAAAGATGTAACTGAACGAATTACTCTTCCTTTTATATTATTTACCCATTCCTAATTACTTTTAAGTCGGTTCGCCAGCCCGTCAAGTATACTCGGCGAGTACTAGCACTACTCGGCCGAGTACTCAATACTCGGCTGAGTGCTCCTGTACTCGGTCGAGTACTCACTCGGCAGACCACTGCCTCCTAACTCACATTGTCTACTCGGCCGAGTAGACACTATTCGGCCGAGTAGACCCTTAAGTAATACGGGGTATTACAATCTCCCCTACTTAGAAATGAACTTCGTCCCCGAAGTTCAAGCCCGTCCTATATAACAACACACCCTCAACAATGTAGCCTACTATATCACCACAATCATAACGCATCTAGTCCAACCGGTTTAACCCTAACTCTAAAGTACTATAGTTATAACGACGTATACCACACCGCCATTCTACCATCCTTTTACTAACAATACAACTCATACATCTCCGTCAGCTTCCCTCTAATTACCAACATGAAATGTTACATTCTACCACCCTTAAAATGAACTTCGTCCTCGAAGTTCGCTCACACTCATAATCGTCACTAATCAAGTCCATTACACTATCGCAATAATACATAGCTATAACATTACTCTATGTCCATTCATTTCAAACATATAACTCCACGAGTATAACCAATACCTTTAACAGTATAAACCACCAGTCCATCCTTCGTTCTATAATTAAAACTCAAAGCTTCTATAACCGCAGTGCGGCATCCTACCCCTCTTAAGACAACTGTTACGTCCTCGTAACCCAACTAGTGATAGATCCTTATTTGTTCCTTCCTCTTATCACCATCTTATATCACCGATAGCCGGCTATAACCTCAACGTCGATAATCACTCATAACTTCAAACCTCTATTTCTCTAATAGTTCTTATTCCTCTAATCATTTTGCACACCATCCAATCTTTAATCCAAAATCCTCAACATAACCACCACCTCAACTCTTCAACACTACGACATAATCCCATTCTTCCCCATTCACGCACCTACCCCACAACATCACTCACGATCCATAAATTATTACACACCTACTAGGTCCTCAAACTTTCGTTTTTATTCACTCGCCAAAACCGTCAATAACTAACATGATACTATTTCTTAAACACTCCAAACTTACCTCATGCTCCGATAAAAGATTATAAACAAACTCCAACTTCCAGTTCAGTACACACATGTTTTGCTAACTACTTGTCACCACTATGTCAACAAAAGTCTCGTCTAACATAAGATCGAAAGTGTTTTCAATCACCTCCCGCAACTATGTTTCTTCACTGAGGTATCCCTGTAACTATGACAACGTCAATCACATGTACGACTCTTTTCCATATTATAATCTACTATCACCCACAAGTCAAAATTAAAGAAAACAACAACAAACAGAACAACAATCTATATGTTCATACTATACTGGCATATGTTTCGAAAGTTCATCTCACAAGTACTTTGCCTATTCCACCACAACCGATGACGGCATTGCAACACCGCCACTAACAGCCGCACCGCAGCGCGAAAGTACCCGCATCGCAACACGGAGTACCGTTCCCGGATCGCAACCCGGAACACAACCACATTACCAATAAACAAAGTCCTGACTGAACGATTATTTCACGACTCATCCAATTACCAATTATCATTTTTTTTTTCGATATCGTCTCACTGGACCACCAAAATGCATCGTATTACACGAATAAACAGATAACAGCTTTACGTATGTCATATCATACCATTACTTATGAGGTCCGAATCTCACACAATCACCTTCACATATCAAAGACCCATAATTAAATCTAACAAGTCAATCCTGATCACATAATTTACGACCTGATAACATTTAACCTACACAGAAGGTTAAACTCATATGCCCTTTATGTCGTATTCTTTCGATTCACAAACTCACTACCAACAAACCAATGTACCATATCCTCAATGCTCAACTACTAGGCAAAGCTCCCTATATCCACATCGTATAATTCCTCGTACTCATACTAATGCGGTCTCCACAAAATCAACTACCTTTGAACGGCTAACTTCCTATTTCCCAACATCATCCTTAATCACTACTTGCAATGCCACGACACCGTAATCATTCATATCGAAACCCCCTTATAAGTACCTCTAACTATAATAGTTCACTTTCTATCTTCGCTTACCATCCCAAATAACGAACTCTATCAAATCCATAACAAAATCGCTTTCATATCCATACCAATTTTTGTCTATGATTATATCGTCACCTAACTCACCATCAAAGTCACATAACACGCGAATACTCTATCAACTTCTTAATCCCTTAATTTCTCCAAAACTTATGATTAACAAGTCGTTCCGCAATTCATATATATTCCTTACTCACACCCTCATGATAGTATCCTACATCTCCACGATTCCTTACTTTCAGGTTCCATAACTTTAGTTAACATTCACTCAGCTTACTCCCTTACAATCTAGTCCTTCAATTTTTCTGTTACCTTCTCATTACTTCTCAAAAATCAAATCCTATTAGCCATATCAGTAACTTCTCATTCATTTCTTATCCATTATCTCTCTTCTCATGCTACTCACTCATACTCACCACCAATAAGTCTATACTTCGAAAAATTACTCCTTAAATTACTCAACTACACATTTCCTTAATATCTCTAGAAGCCGTAATTCATTTCGTTCCGTTACCTTCACAAAGTACTTACACAGCTAGCTAGGTCCGCTACTTGGTAATCAAAATTCCCAAACACAACCTCTATATACATATCCACATTGCGGCATAAACCGTTCCAAGCTCACTAACCATCAATCTTTTCCTTTTTCTATGACGACCTTCCATCACTTATTTCCTTACCTAATACCGTCATAATTACCTATCTCCATAAATCCCTATATATACATATATTCCTAATTACCATAATTTTCACATCCTCCATTCCAAACTTTTCTTTCTCGTATTCCTCGGATTTACTTTACTACTCTATCATCATCCCTCAGCCGTGTATGATTATCTTTTTTGGGGAAAGTTAAGTATATTAAAACTCAATGAAAAGTATCGTACATCAGTTCCACAAAGAGTTACAATCAAAGAATAGATGAAAGCAATAAAGGAATTACAAAACCTACAAATTTTGGAACCATATCCTATCTCTATTACTCAAAGGAGCAGCATTCTTCTTCAAAAATCGAATTTTCACTTCATCCAGAATAAGCTTGACAACGGTTTGAGGCCTCCTTACTCTGTACTCAACTCTTGCTTCATTCCTTACACGCCAAATCCAATATATAAGAGCCACATGACAAGCTCCTACATATCTTTTCTGCAAGGGAGTCACTCTTCTGCCATTTGAGAACCAGGTCACCAGCTCTTGCATTCTCAGTCTCATTCCTAATGTCTGCTGCAGCAATCTGGTACACTCCACAACATACTCACAGTCAAACATTAGATGATTATGACTTTCATTCACCTGCATACATATGGGGCACAAAAGATCAGTAGTAACACCCATTCTGTAGAGTCTGTCCTTTGTAGGCAGCTTCTGATGCTGGTATTCCCAACAGATAAAAGAACTCTTTGGAATGTTAAGAGCATTCCAACACAGAAACCTCCAAGCCACCTTAGACCATCCCCAAGCAAGGTCAATTTGGCCCAATTGACCTTGCTTGGGTCAAGTTAATTACAATTAGAACAATGATTAACTTGACCCAATACTTGGTGAAGGTCAATTTGTGTCAATTTTTGACCTAGGTGGAGTAAAATGACCCAAGAAATTGACCTCCCATGTGGCCAATTTGTATTGGTTACAAATTAAAATTCAATAAAAAAAAAAAAGTAATATATATACAAAGTTATTGTACAAAAAGTACAATAACTACAAAAAGTACAATTGTATGCGTGTGATATTTTCTCAATAGGCAGCTCCCTCTTCAATTCCTCTGCCAGCTCCCTCTTCAATTCCTCCTCTTCAATTCCTCTTCTTCAATTCCTCTTCAATTGCAGCATCCAACAACCAACAACCATCTACCACTGCATACAAAAGGAAATTAATGCCAAGTTTCACAACTACTTTCATTTAATTGGGTATTAAATTTTTTACTGTCTAAAAATTTACTATAAAATGGTCAAAATCAGATTTTATTTACTTAAAAATTTACTCCTTGTCTTGTGAGTAAATTTTTCATAATCTTCAAAATCTTTAAAATTATAGTCTTCTTACTTAAGAAATCAAAAACCAAACACATATAATCTTTCTGATTTTCAATACAATATGGATTTAAATCATTTCGATTTTTTAAGTAGTGATAATGACGATTATATTTCACCTCTAAATATTCAAAATATCGATCTAAATCTAAATACTTCAATTCCTACTTTTACGGAATTAGTTTCGGGTGAACAAAATTATGAAAATTTTGATAATTTTGGAAATCCTATTTTGTTGTCCGACCTACAAACTCAGGATTTTGTAGATGAAACTCCTGTTTTTTGTGCCAAAAAATCCAAAAAAAATCATTACCATAAAAAAAAAAAAATCAATCCAAATTAATTGGTGAAGGTAAAAATTGGAGCGAAAAGGAGGATGAAGCTCTTATGTCCGCTTGGTGTTTACATACCACTAACGCAATAGTTGGCAAAAACCAAAAATTAGTCACAATGTGGAGTAAGGTACACGAGTTGTATGAAAAAACTCGGACGGAAAATCAAAATCAGAGTAAAATTGGGATTAGAACTCTTGACGGAATGAAAAGCCGTTCTAAACGACACAATTTCCTAGTCAACAAATGGGTTGGTTGCTACGCTAAAGTTTTAAATAGACCACCCGCAAGCGGCACTAACATTGAAGACGACATTGAATTAGCCCAAAAATTATTTCGTATGGAGAACGATGGTAACGATTTTGTCGACTTTCATGTTTATAAAATCATGAGTAAATACCCAAAGTGGAGTGTACAAAATTTTCAAACGAATGTATGTGGAAACAATAGTACCTCGGGTTCAAAAAGGTCGAGGTCGAAAATGGATTCTAGCCCTCATAGTTTCAATTACCCAAGCCCGTCTAATGTTAATGCCCCGACCCCGTCTAATGATAACGTAGCAACCCCGTCTAATGTAGACCCAAATTACCGTCCCGAAGGACGGGAGGCAGCGAAGAAGAAAAGGAATGGTAAAGCACCTGTGGTGCTCGAGACTGTGTTTTGTGAAGATGACAGGTCACTCATTAGCGGAAATACAGAAGCTACGAAAGAGCAAATTGAGTTTAGGAAAAGAAGGATTGCAGCCGATATTGAAATAGAGCAAATCTGAGCACAACAAATGAATAAAAAAGCAGAGATAGAACAAATTAGAGCCGAAAAAATGGCTAAAAAAGCGGAGATGGGTTGGCTAAACACATTGCTATCTCAACAAAATTTGAATGCCGCTGATCAAGAATTGAAGGACAAGCTAATGAACAAATATGTGCCAATTATTTAGTTTATTAAATTTGTTTTTATTCTCTATTTTTATTAAATCTGTTTCTATTGGTGGTTGATAAGGTCATATTGTTGTTGTAAAGAACATCAAAATTCCCAAAGTATTCGAAAAACAGACATTACATTTCAAAAGAAATTTACTCACATCAAGACGAAGATCATTTGGAAGCTTTGCAAAGTAATCACTTGGCAAATCAAAGCTATCCTGCAAATCACACCCATAATTTCTGTAACTTGAAATACCCAAATTGTTAAAGATTAAAAAAAATGAAAAAAAAAGTAGAGAAATTACAGCCAATTCTTGAAGAAGAATTTGAGGGTCAAGATTTAATCAGAAACATCATCAGATCCTCAATATTAACATTTTTTAACAATAATTTAACAAGAATATATTGTATGAGGATATATTGTATGAGGATTTTAGGATATATTGGATGAAGATTTGATTTAAGGATATATTGGATGATGAACCGATGATTTGATTTTATATATTGTATGAGGATTTGATTTTAGGATATGGCGATGGAAAGAATGAGGATGAACTGGCGATGGAAACAATGAGGATGTAATATAGCGGCGATGGAAACAATGAAACAATGAATAATGATACAACAATATATCTAGGTTATACGATACCAATTATTCCGAGTTATATTTATCGAGTTATATTTGTCACGAGTTATATTTTTCGAATTATATTTTTAGAATTATATTTGTCGAGTTAGTAAGGTACACGAGTTAAATATGTTTCGAGTTATATTTTTCAAGTTATATTTGTCACGAGTTATATTTTTTTCGAGTTATATTTGTCAAGTTATATTTGTCACGAGCTATATTTTTTTCGAGTTATATTTTTTTCGAGTTATATTTTTCGAGTTATATTTTTTTCGAGTTATATTCGATTAGAAATATAGCCGTTGGATTGATTTTAACCATACGATTAGAAATATAGCCGTTGGATTGATTTTAGCCATACGATTAGAAATATAGCCGTTGGATTGATTTTAGCCATACGATCACAAAATATAGCCGTTGTACATTGATTATATATACCTCACATAGTTGTTGAACAAAATCACACTCAAATTTTTCTTCTTCCAAATCACTCTCGTCCTTTTTTCCTTTTCCTAATAACTCTCACAAAAACAATGTCTGATTCAAACTCCAATTCTAATTCAAGCTCCAATTCTGATTCATCAAATGACAATATTGTCGATCAAAATAGGCTTTCCGATTACCAATGGGAAGCAGAAGCCAATGAAAGATCTGAGGCAATACAAAACCTTATTACACAACGTATGAATGCTTATGTCAACAAAAGAATCCGCCAACCAATTCCACCTCCTAGACGTCGTAGGAGAAACACTGAGAGGAATCGTGAAGAAGGTCATAACCAATTGTATAATGACTACTTTATGAATCCGGTCTATCCCGAAGATCTGTTTCGCCGGAGATTTCGCATGCGCAAGCATATATTCATGCGCATAGTTAATGCTTTATCCGCGAATAATGATCGATTTTTCCAACAAAGAGTTGGCGGTAATGGCAGACCTAGTTTCTCACCATTACAGAGATGCACGACTGCTTTAAGAGTTCTAGCATATGGTACGTCTACTGATTCAGTAGATGAATATTTGCGTATGAGCGATACATCCGTAAGGGGCTCTCTCAAATCCTTCGTCGAAGGTGTAATCAGCTGCTGATACGACTCATTTAGTCGTAGTTAATTGGAGCGATTTAGTACGGTTTTGACGGTTAGAAGTAGTGTTATGGAACTTAATTGCAGGTTACTTGGCATTAGGCTTTGATTAGCTAATGGGTCGGTTTTACAAGCTTAAGGCGGAGTCCAAGTGTAGGCCCGAAGTTCTATAGCTACGTGGAGAAAAGGCGTGACAGTTGGTCATATTAATTGTGCGCATAAGAGCGAAGAAAACAGCGGG
>JAGPOY010010276.1:0-12305 GCA_018983105.1 Silene uniflora | reverse complement strand
TTAGTTCATCTACAGAAAGCCAAAGCCAAACAGTTACACTCTCCTGGCACCATATATAAATTGGAAAGATTTGCACTTTGTAGATGATGTTCAATGTAATAATATACGCTAACACGGATTATTGTTAGACATACTCACACGTGAAAAGTTGTTGACAATAGTGATATGAGACAATTAGTAATTGATTAATTTTTGCAATGACGTTTTCAAGAAAATCCAGTTTAAGAAACACTGAAACTATGTTTATTTTTTTTAGATATACATAAATGCTCTTTGTTTCTTCTTAGTCAAGTTTTAACTTTTGGTTTTCGGTGAATTAATTCACATAAATTAGCGGTACTATACAATTTGTTTAATCCTTCTTATGTAGTGTCGGATCTAGGATTTCGCCCCAGCGGGGGCGAACTGGTACTGCTATAAGGGGCATCCAAAAAAAAACTGGAAAATTTTAGCTAAAAAATTTGAAGAGTAATAGGTCTACCCAAAAGAGCAATTAAGCTTAAGGTAACATGATATTCTTTGGAGAGTAATACTCCTCACACACATTGACCAAAATATAGGTATATATTTTGTTATAATTAAAATGTTGTCAAAGCAACAATCTTGATTAAGATAAATATTCAGAAATTATTCCTTGATATTACCCGGCCAACGGCCGGGCATGAAATCTAGTTTAGTATTATTTGTATTAATTGCATTGAGTAAGGTGTAATTTGATTTATAATTCCTAACTTAATACCCAGAAAGTACTTAATGTTTTAATACAACTTTAAGAGCTGTATTTAACCTTACCCATAAATTTATTAGTGTAAAAAAGAAAAAGTAAAAGTAATAAGATATTCCAATTTCCCATAAAAGCATCAATTAATTCTTTTCTTTTTTGTTTTCTTAACCTATGTTAGTGGGCATACGTTAGAAAAATCGTTTTATTTATTTATTTATTTCAGGGTGTTTCATTCATTTGTTTACCTTTCTATATTATGAATGTTTTTTTATCATACGCATTGGGTATGATCCACTCGTCAACAACTAACAACCACCACAAATGATCCCTCCTCTTTCTTTGGGCTTTCTGCCAAAACCAAAGGTAAACAAATGAATGGGGCATAGTGATCGAGTCAATCAAGTCTCAAATGCCCGTGGCGGAACATCAGAACTACAGTCTACACTCTACAGTAGAGTAAATGTAATACCAAGTATTGATTTTCTCGCGTAGAATATCGAGTCAGATTATCTTCGATAACCAAAGACATCAGAAGGTTCCAATGTTTAGGATAAATTGTTGCAGGGTGAAACGGTATTACATAAGTTTCCTCAACCTCAAGTCGTCTACAAAAACATAACACGACAGATTGGATATATTATTGCTCATTGTTGACGTCAAGTAATACAAACGCATCAACAAAACTTTAGTCCCAAAATCCGCTAACAAGAATCATCGCAGCTCAGAAGGAACTGTGAGAACTGTCGATGTTAGGGTAGAAATCAAACCCCCAAAAAGACTAAATAACGTGAAATACATCCGGACTTGGTTCCGATATAAATTCTTGAGAAAGAAATACGAAACTGAGAGGAATCACATTAAAATGCTCAAGTACGCAGAGGTTAATGAATGTGATCCAAGTGCCCTTAGAAATGAGCAAGAAACCGAAGGATTCTTTGGCAATTTCTAATTACTCTGGCTTCATTTGTTCGCACTCCTCACGGATAGACTGGAAGAGGACTGATGATAAGTATCGTTCTCCAAAGCTTGGGAACACAACCTGCAGCCATAACAGTAAAAGATGTTGAGGGAAAACCGATTCTGTGACAGATTTTATCAGAAACAGGTTTGGGTTTAAAGCTTTAATAAAAATGGATCTACGTAGAATGTTTTCTATTTCAAATAGCCTTCCGCACCGCAATCTGACCAAGAGATATTGAAAGGTGAGTTCTTGGTTGACACGAGATCAATTGTTATTATGGATCATCAAAAAGATAGCTTTTCTACGTTTGTAACACAAAAAAGGTTATCTGTACACCTGACCCCCAACTTCTGCGTATGCAAGAACCTTCGACGGAACGAGTAAAAAAATGTTGCCGGATAGAAACTAGGAATCATAAGGGGTTTAAAGCTCTTTAAAGTCTAAATAGCAGAATTTTAGCACTGTTGCATGCGTAGAAACCGAACTCAAGACCTCCAGTTAGAGTAGACCCTTGGATAAACCAGGCTCCTTACCATTTGATCCAAGTGCTCAATGGGTGTATTTGTGGTTCATTAATGTCAAAATTTTAATAGAAGAGATTTTAGCGCACGAGAGAGAGGAGTAAAAGAATATTTCAAGATCAAAAGTTCAGAGATTAAGGGCCTTACAGCGATAAGCTTTCCTGCATTTTCAGGTCTTTTGCCGACCTTGATTGCAGCTGCAGCAGCAGCACCAGAGGAAATTCCAACCTGGACCAAAGAGCAAAGTTAAAAATTAAATATCTCAAAAAAATTAAATTCCAAACTGGCCATGATACAATGTTTATATATGTAACCATGTCATAAATTAGTTTGGTTTATGCAAACCATATTCAGCCAACCCAATCCATTTAAGACGACTAAATTAAACACTAGTTAATTGGCAAAATATGAGGGTATAAAAAATACTGAAGGTTTGAATAAAAAGATGTCATTAATTTTTTGGTGTAAGCAGCGCCACGAGAATAGTTTTCAGGAGAACAGTTTTGAGGCTGACGAAGCCAGTCTTAGCTAACAACCGTCCAATTTAATACTACCATTGCAGGAAATACGGAATTTAAAAAATGCACTCACCAACAAGCCTTCTTTAAGGGCCAACTGCTTTGCAGTTTCAACAGATTCATCACTAGAGACCTGAGAAAAGAAAAAATTGTTAGCTCCGCTAAACAGAAATCACACATCCAAGAGGGCCCTCGGATTACATAATCAATACTCCGTAAGAGATATGGGACAAAATACCATGACTATATATGCCTATAAGACATGCGAAACGTTAAGCATAATGCCATGATAAAATGACTTTAACGAGTGCAAGGAGTGTCGTGGAAGGAGAAGAATTTACATATTCTTGTAGGCAAAGACTGGTCTCGTCAGGAAACTTACGAAATTGTTGTTGTGTAGTTGGAGTTCAGTAATATGTCTAAGAGACATTAATCACTGCTTTATTTGGTGGATTAAATTATGCATGATAGGCTCCTACAATCGGGAAACTATGGAGTCCAAAAAAATTATATACTCGTAACAACTAAAGAAGAGGTGATGACAGTAATCAGAACTTCATCAATGTTGCCAATGAGACACGATTCCTCTAACCAAACTTATCAAAAAAGAACCTCAAAACCGAACTTAGAAAGAAAAATAAACTAACACAAGTTTTATAATTCATCGTACAAGATGAATCACACATTCACACTACTCCATTAAAGAAGATTTTCACCTCAATAACTTCATCAAGGATGCTCTCGTCCAAGTTCTTGGGAACAAAACCAGCTCCAATTCCTTGAATTTTGTGTGGGCCTACATACAATCGAGATGAAGACTTATAAGTCTCTGATGCGGACAAGTTTAAAATCCAATACACTACAAGTTTTCATCTTACCGGGCTTTCCGCCTGAAAGTATGTTGCTTTCAGTAGGCTCCACACCAATGATCTAACCAATGGAAAGGAAAAGAATAAGCAGGTGGACAAACGCATACATAGCAGCTAGACAGACAACGAAAAAAAATATTGCAGGTTATGAACCTAGAGCACTATTTAGACAAGTACCTTCCACTAATTCTTTTTAACCTTCCGGGACTGATTTCTGTTATGTTCATTCGAGTTACTTTTTGCGATGTAAATTTACCAAAATACTCATCCACTCTACCTTAAGTATGCTTAAGAAAAAAAAAAGTGGGTGTAGAGTGCCCAATATTTTTTAATTTTTAGTGTTATTAAATTTTACATTGGAATGTTTCAAATAATCATAGGAAGTAATTGAGAGGTATATTCCATTGGCTCATCGCTAAAAAGGACGTTGATACCTTTACACTAGGTTTCCGCTCTTTAATAAATCGACCAACTCCAGTAATGGTTCCTCCAGTTCCTATGCCAGCAACCAAAATGTCAATTTTGCCTTTTGTATCTTCCCAAATCTCAGGACCTGTTGTCTCATAATGAATCTGCAGGAGTTGCAGAAATAAAAGTTCACATCAATCAAACATATGACAAAAATTATCTCATAGTATCACTTCTTTGACAAAGAGGTTCTATTAAATATAAAAACAACAAGATATTAGTAAATCAACCAATTTCTTGTAAGATTGTCATGTCAATGGAACGTAAGATCAACCTGTTTTAATATAATCCCCAACCATATACTCACTAACCCACTAACTCGGAGAATAACCACCCATATGGGTCAATCCTATGTTACCCAGACTCGCCTGCAAGTGTCGGAATGTCGGTTGCGGTTACTTTCCGCGAAGTTTCAATTTTTTGGTCTAAAATGAAGTGTCGGGGTGTTACTTCTCATGGGTCGAACCCTGATCAAAGTTTAATGTTGGAGTAACATAGGGGTAATCCCACAATAATATTATCATGAGACCTACTTATAAGAGAATTTATGGAAGTAAGAAGAGATATCCATATGATTCATGGCTACCAAATACCAATCATAGTGAAAATGTGAGAAAATGTAAGCAGCCAGACCTTAGGATTAGCCGCATTGTCAAATTGTTGAAGCATGTATGAATCGGGAATACTTCTTAAAATTTCTTCAGCCTTTTCGACTGCTCCTTTCATACCCTTAGCAGGGTCAGTCAAGACTAGCTCAGCTCCAAATGCTTTCAAAATTACCCTCCTCTCCATACTCATAGAAGCTGGCATAGTCAATATCAATTTGTATCCTCTTGCAGCAGCTATAAAAGCAAGACCAATGCCTGTGTTTCCACTCGTAGGCTCCACTAGTGTAGTCTAAAGAGTTTCAATATATTAGAAAAATAAACGAACAGCAAAAACTCGGCCAGTAAACAGAAGAACCCAAAATGTACAATAATAAAAGAAAAGACAATTAAATGAATACAAACTCTGAAATGTGATAATAAGAGATGTGAGGACTATTACGAGGGAATATGCAAGGCAATGTTAAACTTGGAAATCAACCATATGCAGAATCAACAAACAACGACGTGTCGACGTTACTGTAAGTGCCTCGAAGACTCTTTATCTACAACAGGTTAAGATGGGACGGATGTATGCAACCTTTTCTTTCTGGTGAAAAGACATACTCACATACAGGCTGTTTCCAAATATGATCATAATAAACTACATTAAGATTACCCTAGTGCCTAAAAGACTCTTGGTCTTGCCTGTGGCATAATTTTACAGGTGAGGTTCTACCTGGGCTACCACACAATGGAAATGCCCAAGAGTCATGTACATCAACATTCACAACATAGTTCAATCCATGCTTGAAACAATAAATCTGTTATTCGTAAAAGGAAGTGTGCAGTTAGCACAGAGCCACAGAGTACAGAATTTCAAATGTGACCTTTCCTCAAACCTAAAGAATAACATATCAGGAGTGATTTGAAAATAGCCAAATGACAAAACAAAGAGATGAAAAGCACAAAATTAATACCTTTCCGGCAGTTATAAGTCCCTTTTCCTCAGCATCAGTAACCATACTGTAACCAATCCTGATATATAATACAACAGAAAGAATCAGAACAGAATAGATTACTAACCCCATTTCACTGACTCGGCCCCATTTGACTTTTTTAGTGAGGAGGAAAAAAGTCAAATGGATTTAATCCACTGAAACATAGGCAGTATGAGATGTCACTTGCTATCTTAAAAAAATGGAATACTTATTGTATCTCAGCCCGGAAAGTGAAAACACAAACCAACAGGCTCCCTTTACAGATTAAGGCACTTTTGAGACTTTAACAAAACAAGATTTGCTTAATAATCACAGCCTAACATATTACACTTTCCAGAGAGAAATATGAATACTTAAGTGAGGCCACCTTCAAAATTACAAGGCATGTATTCAGTTAGAATGACACGAAGAAAAGAGAGAAAGAGATTGTGCATCCTCTTTACCTGTCCTTGACACTGCAACATGGCTCCATGCTCTCAAGTTTAGCAGCAATGTTTGCAACAGATCCATCCACGATATTGTTAAGATACACCATTGGTGTTTTTCCAATCAGCTGTCACATAGCAATAAGAAGAAAAGATTTCCTTAGAAAGTTGAACATGAATGCAATGGATAACATGAAAAGGACATTGATACCTCAAGCCAGCCAACGTAGAGAATGCATAAGTTCTAATTGATTGCCAACGTAGAGAATGCATATTAATTGTCGATGTTTTGGGTCTAGTTTCACATTGGATTTTATGTCTTCTATTCTTTGCATCATCATTATAACTAACCAAGTCAATAGTCACAATCCAATAAACTTCTAATTGAACACTTATAAAAGTTTGCTCGTTCTAAAGTCGGCCATTAATCCTCAAAACACGTACAATTGAAGAAGCTCATGATTCTACGGGATATGAACTGATCGTATGTGGGCTCCATATAACTAACTCAATCCTCAAAATTCCAAAGCAGTCAACAAATTAGACATTTGTTTCGAAAAATATTTTCTTTTCATCATTTTCCAAATGTTTTTAGAGTAAAGTCAGTCACTAAATGTAACAAAATCAAATATTATGGGAATTTTTCGGGCCAATGCTTAAAAATTGCAATCATCTGTCAGTCAGAAAAAGGCATCAGTCAATTTACAGGCATCATGACAAACAATAACACTACAATTATAACAAATCATATAATAAACTCTTATCATAACCAATTAAATTAAATTCAAGTCATAAAGCCACAATTTTCTCGTTTCACATAAATGCAAAGGTGACTCCTTTCATAAACTAACCAACGATCAGAATTATCCAAACAATATATGTTTTCGGGCCGGCTAACATGAATCATCATTCGAACCCGTTTCGCAAAATAACTACCTCAAAATGATGAACAAAAAATAACCCAATTCAAGAAACACACTTAACAATTCCAATCAAAATCAAAAACCCAAATCAGAAACATATTCAAATAATTAAAAATTAATCAGACCTGAGAAACATCTTCAGCGATGTTAAGCCCTTCAATGGCGGATTGCGGTTGAACAGAAACAGCTTTACAAACGATTCCAGAAGAGAATTTTCTGGAGATTTTGCAATTGATCGAAGTGGGACATGACCTGAATTGGGTTAGGGTTCGAGTATCACGGATGTCGAATTTTTGGGAATTACAGAGGGAAGAGTAAGAGTTGACTAAGGAAGCCATTGTTGATGATGATGAAGAAGGATGATTGATAGATCAGAGTCACTCTTTTTGTTTAGGAGTATTGCTATTTAAGATGCTTTGGCATTTATCCTCTTGTTTATAAACCTTACCTTAAAAGCTTACACATTTTGTGTCCTACAAATAAGGGAATATAACTAGCGGGTTTTGCTAGTGACGGTTATAAGCTGTGATGTGTTATAAGTAACTCGTCTTTTTAGTGGTAGAGTTTGGGTTTAAAGTCAGCCGGGGTGAAAGGGTAATATTAAGGGGACCTCGAAAAAACCGAGAATTTTAACTAAAAGTTTTGAAGTTTTCAAACGTCAATGGGATGCGAGTGCTGAGCACCACGACTATCCTCCCGGTCCACCACTGCTCCTTTCGTTTCAGTTTACTTCAATCGTCATTTAGAGTTCACCAATTCAATTTATTTAGTTTTAGTTAGAAAAAACAAGGTTTTAGATTAGTTAAGGTATCACCTCAAGGCCATAATGCCGTATGTTATACGAGTAGTCTTCTTCTATTTTGAAAGTATCTCTAAAATCAGTAGGTCTTGCTTGCGAGGGGTCGGATCTTGCGACGGGTATTTTGTGAGAGGAAATGGGTAGAGGGGACAAGGTGAGCACCCCCCATGTACTTCTCCACTCACCCTTGATGGGTATTTTGTGAGAGAATATGGTATCCGTCACTCATTTGTGACGGATAGTGTCCGTCACAAATGAGAATTTGTGCTCTAAAATTTACGCCATTGTATGTGGCCACATATTCGTGCCTAGTGAGGAAATATAACAAGACAATAAATTGAAAGAAATAGATCCTCTGGTATAGGTCATGGACAAAAACTTACAAGTCTAGATGGATGAGTTTATATAGGAAAATATAAATAGGCCATTCTATCATATATACGGACTATTGTCTTATTTATCATATATGCGGATTATTGTCTTATTTGACAAAAATAACAATTTATAAAGGAACAAATTAGTTAAAGTTTTAATTTTCATAATAAAAAGTACTGAGTAATCATTTGCAAATTCTTATTTATCAAATAATGATCCGATTTTATCGTATACAGAGTAATAGATACTGTACATTTTTTCGTCACTAAGTCCGTGATACTCACAAGTCACAACAGACGAGAATTTGTGCAAGTAGAAAAAAAAAAATGATAATGTCGCTACAGTACAAGCTAAAGCTAAGGGCATGTTACTATTTAGGTCACAAACATGATATTCAGAGGTGGTCCATGGTTGTACGAGCTAAGTAGTCTTTTTTGGTGTAATTTGGGGTGCCCACCGTCGATAATATGTACAGTCCCATCGTCGCAGATGCTCTTATGAAGAGGTAAATTGTTGGCCAAAGAGCTTATTCCATTACCATGAGCAACTGAGCAAAGATCAAATCCTGACTTTATAGTTAAGAAATGAGGTAAACAACCACCGTACCAAATTCATTTAGTTTACGAGCTAATTAATCATTGCCTATTGGAGATGGTGAAAGGGCGAAATAGATAATACTCCCTCCTACCCATAACTAATGTCCCATTTGCCCATTTTGTTTACCCAGCAAAATGTCTCATTTGCTTTTCCCAACGTGTTTTTTGGACCATTGTACCCTCAACTCCTTAGGTTATACATTACTTTTTCATATTATATTCACCCTCTCTCCTATTATCTTACCATTATACATTACTTTTTCATATTCTATTCATTTTCTTAAATTTTGAACTTTTACTCAAATGGGACATTAGTTCTGGGTAGGAGGGAGTATAAGGATAGAAATTGAGAAATTAGTGCTACATAAATGGCCTACATCTTACACAATGGAAGAGTCGTTCCAATATTTTAAAAAGTCATTGCATTTTGTGGGGTCGTAGACTTGTGGTCTCGTCGAGATGGACATGTATACCATATCGATCAAATATTCTCCGTAGACCATAATATGTTTATTTAACGCTCGAATATGTTTTAGTTTAATGGTTAAGATTGAGGTATCGTGGTAATGGATTATATTGGCTCGCACCTTATTTGACAGAAAGAACATGTTTATTCGACAACATTTCCCCGTTTCCAAGGGGGGTTAAATCTATCCCAATGAGCCGCCGTGAGTAGGACTCCGGCCATAACATAATCGACATTTTTCAATTATTCAACCATTTCATTTTACCAAGTTCTCATTGCATAATTGAGTTTTTTTATCGGATAAAGAGATGACAGGATTTGATCCCTTTACCGAGTAAAATTTTTGGACCTATTGCATTTTTCTGTTTTTGCTCGGTTGGACAAAAAAATGAAGTATCCAGGCTCCGTGGTTCCTATACCTGTCATGTTCCTCGGATTATTTACTATTATTACCACCAAAATAGAACAAATATGAACCCCTCAAAGGAACCGTACGTGAGACTCTCGCATGGGTTCTTTACAGGAAAGAATTACTTCTACAAAGGAAGGGAGTGAGATTCTCTTAGCTGCTAAACCTTATCTTGAGCAGAAAAGGCATAAACAGTCTAAACGGATGCAGCGACAGTGGAAGGGCTTTGCCTTTGCTTAGCTTTTATCTCGTTTTATTCTTTCTCCACTTCTGAAAGGGCAAGCTGACCTCAACCCATGATCAATATGAGCTCGAAGCTTCCTTCGTAACTCCCGATAGGTTTCAAGGAGCCCAAAATAAACAAATCCTTTAGCGCCTAACCTCGTCGTGTACAGCACAATCATTTATGAGTTCAATACATCTTGTTTAGCAGAAAGACGGGGCCCTTTCTTTTCTCGTCCCCCCGCCCATTTCTAATTATTTAGTTCTTTCAATCCAAACGCAGGGTATCTTTTAAACGATTCATTGACCTCCCTTAAGTGACCTAATTTTATTTTCGTTTCATAAAGTTAATTATATCACATTGGTAAAATGCATGCATAGTTACAAGGATTTTAATCGGGTATATGTGAGTTGAACTTAAGATCATGATTTGTTTACCGATACTCAATAGCTAATAACTTTTGCATTTTTTACATAAGAAATAAATTGCATGGCGAATTATAAGTAATAGCTAATCGATCACTAGTTCACTATCTCACATATTCTCGATGATTTGTAATACTCCTACTGCTTACCCCAAATTTCTTAGTTATATTTGTATTAAAATTCTACATGAAAAAGTGTGGTAAAAATATGACACGGCAACGTGTAAAGCTTTGTGAATAAAATTTGAATATTTTACTCTCATAATTAAATCATCAGTAAGAGGATGGTACATCTGATGTATTACCTCCAGTTATATAGTTTCTGAGCATTATAATAAAGTTTTTAAGTTTTGTTTTAAAAATTATGAGTTTTACTATAAAGTTTCTGAGTTTATTCAATTAAACATTAAGCTCTAAAAAATTACAATAAAACTCAAAAACATTACATATAAGTTTAGTTAAATTTGAGTTCTGACGGAACAAAAATTAAAATCTAACTTATAAACTTTAATATACTAAAAAAAAAATACACGATTGCTCAAAAACAAATAAAGTTTGAGGTAATAAGCTCAAAAACAAAAAAGTTGGAGGTAGTACATCCGATGTGTGTTCCTATTTCTCTTAAATCCTCACCATCACACACACATTCACCGAATTAGTCAATTGTCCTATCTTAAATAAAATGGTTTTATTTTAGGTTTTTTTTTTTTTGAAAAAAGATCATTATCATTAATAAAAAGTCATACGACATCTACAACATATGCCAAACTCAACCGGATACAAATCGATAACAACCATAGGAAATAAATTCTTGTTCAAAGACTGATCCACTGCAATAGAGTCTCTATCATCGGTTCGCCGCAACAGGCTTTCATCCATAAGAGGGTCTCCGAATCTTCCTTGACGAGTATCAATTTCTTTTGCCGTGATTGATTGTAGCCATGAATCGGACAATATTTGTATAACCATATAACGATCTATATATAACAATGCTGATCTTCCGCTTCTTCTGACTTATTAGAGAACTGACAACGAACACGAAAACGAAAGCTCTCAAACTGGGAGAAGGACACCACCGATAGACGGGGACAGACCTCTCAGAAAGAGAGACGAAACAACGAAAGCGGAAATAAAACAGAAGCTTAAAGGGAACAAAGCAGAAGACAGAAAAAACGGAGACCACCGCCTCCCTACCAACCCACATCACCGCCAGATCCAAGCACCACCCTGCCAAACCACCTCAGCAAACTCATATGATAAGATCCGAACAGCCCAAATACGCCACACAGAACGAGAAAACCGGGCAGATCCGCAAGATCTAGAACCGGGTGTGGGTAAGAAAAGGGAGGGAGGTTAATCGGAAGAAGAGAGGAG
Source organism: Silene uniflora (assembly GCA_018983105.1). Lineage (NCBI taxonomy): Eukaryota > Viridiplantae > Streptophyta > Magnoliopsida > Caryophyllales > Caryophyllaceae > Silene > Silene uniflora. The sequence continues at coordinate 645 of JAGPOY010010276.1, read as the reverse complement.
GTGGGTCGCCGGAGAAAGGTCTTGAGAGACCCCATGTGACACCCTCGAATTTCGCGGAAAAGTAAACACATAATTCTAGAGAAAAACTGCGTGGATATGTTTGTAATAGGTTCAGTTTGGTAAAAACCTGTAATTTTTGAAACTTGAACCTGTTATAAAAATACCCTTTCGGAAGGTGTCAAACATACAAGGTCTTAGATCGAAAAAGTCTTGACATAACAAAAGCGGAAACTGTAAAAATGAGTTAATACAACCAAGAGTGATAAGGGAGACATATGTCCCTAAATAGTTCAACGAAATAAGAGAAAGTCCAAGGGTTTTCTTGTTGAGGCTGGTGTCCTCTACAGTTAGTGCAATAATTTTATTGAAACTCTCAGAGGAACACAAGGGCATACTTTTGTATTATTATTATTATCAGTTGATCCACGTTTATCAATAACGGTTGGCTTGCTAGATAAGTTTGACGTTATTGTCATACGGATGGCGGTGATCAACTGGTCCCTATAAGTCACACCTATAGGACACGTTTGAGAAATGTGACGGTATGAAAATACAGTCATATTTATGCCGAATACGACTAAACGGTTAGTCGGAGTTATTGACTGTAAAGTTAGTCAATGTGATGTTGAGTTTATTATTTAATAC
>JAGPOY010010234.1:0-10491 GCA_018983105.1 Silene uniflora | reverse complement strand
AGCCAGAAGAGGTGTGCACATCAATGACTAGGTTTAGTGGTATGGCTGCGGTTTTACCACTGGTGGATTAGGGTACCTGTTGCGATGGGTACCTGGCAGGGCTACATGTTGCGATGTGTAGTCGGTTCTGGTAGAGGCGAGGGTGGATAAGGAGATCACAACTCATTTGTTTGTTACATTGCTTCCGCTTGTGTTCATGTATCCTGATTGTCTTACTTTTATCTACAGTTGAACTGACCCTGGTTGTTTGTCTTATGACCTGCTGTGATCCATTCGGGGATGGTGAGCAGTTGGTTTAGCAGGTAATAAGCTTATGGATGATGATGATGTGCTTTTGGGATGGGAAGAGTCGCCACAAGTTTAGCCTAGCATAGCCGACATAGTTTATTAGCATTTTTATTAGTTGGACCTTATTATTTCAGTTATTATTGTTTTTATGAGACATATGTAAGACAATTAAAGTTATTATTAATAAAGGGACTTGCATTATTTCTATTGATATTTTCACTACCCCGGTTATGTCGGGTTGGTAATACTATCATCTATGCTACAAATTGGATGTATAATGTTGATGCACTAAATAGAAGTATTTAACAATTCATCTAGGGCTATATAGCCATAGTAGAATTAGGCTAATTCCGCCCCTTGTATGATATGCAATAATTATTCAAATTTTAAGCAATATTTAAAAAAAAAGGTATAAATAAAACACTGTATGAGGACAACAATGAAAAGAGAAAACAATTCACATGTTGTAACCGCTCCGCGAATTTCGCGGGCAACAAAACTAGTAATATAATTAAAAGGCTAATGTAACATGACAAATTATATGTGACATGACAATATCATAATGCATATATTATCCATATATACAATAGAGTTTAAAAGACTACCTAAAATATTAAATTTTATTCCATAGGCCATTTTTACAATTAATTTGTATTTACTACGGAGTATTTGATTATAGAATATATGATTAGTGACAAATGACAATACAATATTGACGTATTGGCGGATAACTCTTACTAAAAAACACACATTAAATGATAATTGAGTTAGTTACCCACCAAAAAAGTAAAAGCCTATTTAGGAGGCGTATGTCAATTATAAATAATTTTACTATTTCTATGATAATAATTTTTATTTTGAATGAGACCATTAAAATTAACTAAATTATCCTACAAAATAATCATTAAAAAATTTTGGGATCAACTTAAAAATAGTTTGAAGTACTTTTGACTTAAAAATTGAGAAAATATTGTGTTCATACAAAAATTCACAAAAAAAAAATTATATTTATTTAGATTTTTAGAACATAATCAACACAAATATTTATTATAATATTTATGTCATAATAATGAAAAAACGATCCTCAAAAGTAATGAATCGTGCTTGCTCCGTATTTATGCCTATATTAAATTTGATAATAGTGAAAAAATATTGTTCAAAATTCATACAAAATATCCTCAATTGTTTATATATTTTTTATGGATAAAAAAAATTGTGAGGTAAAAAAATCGAAAACACTAAATGCAAATATCATAACAAACATTAAAAACTGCCCTTTTTAATTTCTAGATAATTAAACAACAATTAAAAATCAAATAACATTCATACTAAATTTTAAATTTCTACGTTTATTGTTAGAATAACCTAAGCAACAAATTATCCATATATTATCAATTTATTATAATATAATTAAAAGGCTAATGTAACATGACAAATTATATGTGACATGGCAAATTAAATGTGACATGACAATATCATCATCCATATATTGTCAATCTATGCAATATAGTTTAAAAGACTACCTAAAACATGAAATTTTATTCCATAAGCCATTTTTACAATTAATTTGTATTTACCATATTTATGCCTATATTAAATTTGATAATAAATGAAAAAAAGATTGTTTAAAAGTGATACAAAATACCCTTAATTGTTTATATTTTTTTGATGGATGACAAAATTTGTGAGGCAAAAAAAAAAATCTAAAACATTAAATGCAAATAGCATAACAAACACTAAAGAATTTGAAATATTACGGGCAAATAATAACATATTTAACATTAAACATTGACATTTTAATATTTAAAACTAGAATAGGTTAAACGACAAATAAAAATTTACATCACTCTAATTCTAAACTGTTTATATGTGCAATTTCCTCTTAAATCGTATTGCAATAAGCTTGTTCAATTTCATTAAATTGAATACATATATAAATCTATAAATATAATTTATAAATAAAAGACAAGGCAACATATCTACCATCTTTTAGTTTCGTAAGATAACTCCCTAAATAATTCTTATGCAGTGTGGATTTTGTTAAAAAGAGGAAAAAAAATTAAAGGAAATCTTTTATATTTCATTTCTCTTCCCTCTATATTTATGTCTATATTAAATTTTAAAAAAAAATGGAAAAAAAATCATAAAACATTAAACCAAAATTAAAGCACACTGAATATAAAAATTTACTTTTTATTTGTTAGGAAAAATAAACAAAAAATTAAACTTAATATTAAAACCAATATATCTAATGTTAATTACAAATAGTAATAATCAATTTACCCTAAAAATAAAGAAATTTCTATTTTGAAAAGGTTCTTTAGATTGAATTAATTACACATCTAAAAAAATGAAGACAATAATAATAATAACAATAATCGTGACAAAACACTAATAAACGTAACAATATTCGTGGCAAAATACTAATAATCCGCGGCAAACGTTTGTAACTAATAATATTTTTTTTCTTACGCGTCCTTTTAGTCATCAGAGCTCAGTGCGACTGCAAATCCGGACAACATGACACTATAGTTAAACCCGTGAATTTCACGGGTAATAGAACTAGTTCTTTAGATGTTATTAACTATCAATTTACCAGTATAAGTTGAAGACCAAGATAAAGGCTTTAGATGGAAGTTGATTTGTTGAGTAGGATTCTAGGTGTTTTGTAGAATTTAGAAGGTGTTGGTGATATTACTCTTGCTTATGTTATGTACTTTTGCACCTTGCCTTTATTTCTTGCTGAAGTGAAAACTATACATTTTTTTTGTAAATTACAGATATAGAAAGGGCAGCTTTGGGCAGCTTTACATGAGTTTCTCTAAGAGCACTCCTGGTTTAGATGCAAGAGGGAGTTATGTACCAGAATTCTCGGGTAGAGGACCATCAACAAAATGTCCAGAAATAATTATGGTACTTCATTTTTATTTTCATTTATTTTCTTTTTCTTTTATCTTGATGCTTTAGTTAGATTATTCATGAATGTTTCAATTGACTTGTAGCCGGATTTAGTTGCCCCTGGCTGCAATATTCTTGGCTCCCACCCAAAAAGCATTCCATTTGGTTCCGTCATGAAGAAAAAGGAGAATGAGAATTCATTTGTAACGGAAGATTTATCTGAGAGCCAGAAGATCATGACAGGAACATCCGTAGCCACTCCACATGTTGCGGGGCTCTTTACGGCTCTTTTGAGTAGTCGTCCAGAATGGAGTGTTGCAAGGGCAAAATCTGCTGCCATTACTACAGGTATTCAACTCCTCTATGATATCCTTATGGAAAGAAAATGATTTGCTTAGAGAGTTCGAACACTAGCGTACAATTGCTTCATGTTTAAGACATACTCAGTATCATGTTGCAATTTCCTAAAAATCCGAGAATTCCTTTCCTCCCATATAAAGTACCATAGCAGCAAGACAATTCTCATACCCATGAGCCTTCCAATGCCTCATACATTTCTATTTTCAAACTCTTAGTTCTTCCTGCAATCTTAACCCATCCCAATCCTAAACTTCCCATTTCTGACACATTGAAGCAAACATTTCTTAGCATTAGCAATACCTCCTCTTTTCTGTACCAGCACATTTCTCATCTGAATGATGTTGCGCCAACTTTCAGAGTGGTAGCTCTTTACATCCCCAGTCCAACATGCATAACATTATAGGCCGAAACCTGAGAGGGATACTTTCCGAAGTTTTCATTCCCGCATTCCTCATTCCAGCAACCGAGGTAGTTGTCGTGACCTCCTTAAAGTATCTGAGATCGGAGGGAAGAGTCCATGGCAATTTGCCATCTTTCCCAATTCCCATAGCTCGAGTTGCAGCAACGACAACTTGGTAACGCCTTATAACACCAGGCGGCATTGCTCAAAGATTTATTGAGCTTTCACTTGCACTGGTCATATTCACAAACAAGGGCAGGATATGCCCCGAGCACTCCCCCGCTCCTTTAACCTGCAAGGCCGATGCTTCACATCTTTGTCCTTCCTGTGACCGCGACATCCACTCTGTTAATCCCCTTGCTCGCCGCCACGACTGTCTCCCTCTCATCCCTTTCTTTAACACCCCTTCCGCCAACCCTGATTCCAACTCCTCTTCTGCTGCTGCTGCTGCTACTGCTGCTACCTCTGCTGCTATTAGTAAGCTCTTTGAGGACGAGTATTACTCTGACTCCGATGACGCTGAGGCAGCGTCTTGGCTCCTGGCAAACCCCAAGGCTGCTGAGGAGCATAAGTCTATCGACTTCTTGTTCGCTGGCGGCCCTAATGAGGATTTGGTTGATCCTTATTTGGATTTAGACTTTGCTGCCGATCCTAAGCCTCACCCCAGTGTGGATGGTGTTGTTCCTGATCCGGATCACAAGGATCATCATTCCTCCACCTCACTTTCCTACCATCATAACTTTGATAAAAATAATACTAATGGATATGAAGCTCTTCTCAAGCATTTGAGCAGTGATGTTTTCACACATCAGCAGTTCCCACTTTTAAATGTCCAATATTGTCCTTGATTTTCCCAATCAAATTCTGGTGCTTCCGAACAGCATTTTTTGAGAAAAAATATCCAGTTGAACCATCATTGAGCTTAATGTTCTGAATTTTTACCCTCTGCACCAAAGAACTCATTTCAGCTTTTTAAAAAATTAAAAATAATGTAATCCTGCAGCAGCCCTTTTTGTTTTGCAATTAGAGCCTGGTCAAGAAGAGCTCTTTGCAATTGAATCTGACAGTCTTGTAACTCTTTTTGCTTCTGCTTAACTATTGAGAAGATATTATTGGAGTCTAAATATTATTTGGGTCTATTATTGCTTAATTGTCTAGCAAGCTAATGATATACGGTTACCTTAATTTTAGATCGTAGATAAGATCGTAAATATCTTAGAGATTTGTATTTACTATATAAATACCCTATCATGTATATTGTTTCATTCATTCAATTATCAATATACTAAAACTCTTCCCCAGTTCTCGTTTCTTTATGGTATCAGAGCCATCGATCCTGAACGCTTAATTCATCATCGTTTTTTTTCAAAACAAAACAATTCCTCAATGACAGGCGGAACTCTTTCCATAGGAGGCACCAAAGGAGGTGACGGAGGTAGCAAGAGACATGAACAAATTGCTCCAAACTCGCCGTTATACCTCCATCCTTCCGACAGTCCGACTTTGTCCCTAACGACAATCAAATTTGATGGTGAGAATTATCAATTGTGGGCCGATGCAGTACGGAATGGTCTTGACTAAAGAGCGTGAAGAAGAGAAAGTGCATCAATTTCTCATGGGTCTTGACACGGTTAAGTATGGTCATCTTCGCTCAAACCTGCTCATGGAGGATGATGTGACGTCTCTAAGCAGAGCCTATGCGCTTATTTTACGAGAAGAAAGGCATAGAGCAGTCACAAAGGGCAAAGAAGAAGTGATTGAGGCAGCCATGGCAGTACAGGCTGCTGCAACCGAGACCGCTACCAGTGAGCAAGAGGAAATAAAGCCTCCTCGATGCACATTTTGCAAGAAACCTTGGCATACCGAGGATAAGTGTTACAGCAAACATGGGTATCCAAGTCGTGGCCGTGGCCGACGAGGAGGCAGAGGACAAGGTCGTGGAGGTCGAGGAAGCGATTATCGGAGTGCTCATGCTGCTTCAACAAATAAAGGGGATATGCAGCGCCTTGACCTGACTGCAGAGGAACTCAGCCAAGTCAGAAATTTCTTGGCTTCAAAAACTGGCGGTAATCAGCAACAAAAAGCCTCAGGTATGTCACTCGGAAATTGGATGATTGATAGTGGCGCGTCTCACCATATGACTGGTAGACGTGAACTACTTCAACAACGGAGCAGTGGTAAACCATCCACAGTAGGATTGCCAAATGGTTCTCATATTATTGCAAATGAATATGGGAGTGTAATTATAGGCGAAAACCTCGTGTTACAGGATGTGCTATATGTTCCGTCTTTAACTTGCGATTTAATTTCTGTACAACAATTGATTAGGGAAAACAATTGTGTAGTGACTTTCTACCCTGATCATTGTGTCATACAGGACCAGTCTACGAGGATGAAGATTGGACGAGGTGAGCTCAAGGACGGGGTTTACTACTTGAAGATTGATAAAGTGGAAACCGTGGCAAAGACAAGCATAAAAGCTACTGCTCGGTTGTGGCATAGACGTCTTGGCCACCCTTCAAATAGTATTTTATCTCTCTTTTCGCCTTTAGTTGGTAATAATTTAGTTTGGAATTCCAGTGAAAGTGTGTGATTCATGTTGTCGAGCAAAGCAAACCCGTTCCAGTTTTAAGTTGAATAATAAAAGAAGTAGTGATTTATTTTCTCTTATTCACTGTGATATTTGGGGACCTTATCATGCCGAGAATTTAACTAAGGCTCATTATTTCTTGACAATTGTGGATGACCGAAGTAGAGGAGTTTGGGTTTTTCTAATGAAAGATAGAGGCGAAGTCAGTCACTTGATGATTAATTTTTGTAAAATGACCAAAACTCAATTTGGGAAGCAAGTTAAAATAGTTCAAAGCGACAATGGGACCGAATTTCTTTCGGGTACCATGAAAGACTATTATAGCGAGAACGGAATGATTTTTCAGACCAGTACCATCGATACACCACAGCAGAACGGAAGGGTAGAGAGAAAGCATCGACACATTTTAGAAAAATCCCGTGCTCTTCGTTTCGAGGCAAACCTTCCACTTGAGTTTTGGGGTGATTGTGTGTTAACAGCCGCCTATCTCATTAATAGAACGCCTACTCGCATCCTTAATGGACTGACCCCCTACGAAGTATTGTATGAGAAAAAACCAGTGCTTGATAATATACGAGTTTTTGGTAGCTTATGTTACGCCCATAACAAAGATAAACCTCGAGATAAATTTAATGAAAGGGGGAAGCGATGTATATTTATTGGATATCCGCAAAGTCAGAAAGGTTGGAGAGTGTATGATTTAAAGCAAAGAAAATCTTTTGTATCCAGGGATGTCGTGTTTTATGAACACGTTTTTCCATTTATGATCAATGATTGCCTAGAGACAACAAAGTCACAGCCGATGTCACTGGAGGAGTTTGAAAATTTGGAGATTTTTGATAATACAGACTCCAATGAATATAATGCCTCTGCTGAACAGCCCAATTTTGTTGAACAAAATCGGGAAAATCGACTTGAGATTACTAATACAGAGAAAGAAAAACAGAGCATGAGTGACCAACTGGGTGATGAAACAGAGCTCGACAAAGAGCTGGAACCAGAAGCGAATGATCCTGTTGAACCACAACTTGGTCGTGGTGCTCGTCAGAAGTTTGATCCTTATTGGAAAAGCGATTATATATGTAAATCAACTCGGATCATAAACCCCGTCCCAAATGCTCACTCGTGGCCATCTTCATCGTCAAAGAAAGGTACTCGCTATCCCCTAGCTAATTATGTCACTACCAATCGTTTTCCCGAGTCTTACAGGAATTATTTGGCAAAAATTGATGTTGTCCAAGAACCGCGTAGTTATTTGGAAGCAGCCCAGAAACATGAATGGCGAGAAGCCATGGCTATCGAGTTCAATGCACTTGAAGCGAATGGCACTTGGAAAGTGGTCGAGTTACCAGCCGGGAAACGCCCAATTGGATGTAAATGGGTATATAAGGTGAAGCACAACGCAGATGGAACGGTGGAACGCTATAAAGCACGGCTTGTTGCTCAAGGCTATAGTCAAATAGAGGGCGTGGATTATCACGAGACATTCGCACCGGTTGCTAAGATGACGAGTGTGAGATGTCTTTTGGTCGTGGCTGTAGCAAAGGGATGGTCAATAGCACAGTTGGATGTGAATAATGCTTTCCTCCATGGGGACTTACATGAGGAAGTTTATATGCGAATGCCACCGGGATACGAGATGACGGGCCAGAAGAAAGTATGCCGGTTGCTTAAATCGCTTTACGGGTTAAAACAGGCCTCGAGAAACTGGTTCGAAAAGTTGACAAGTTCATTAACCAGATACGGTTTCACGCAATCTCTAGCCGATTATTCTTTGTTCACATATAATAAAGACGGAGTCTTTATTGGCCTTCTAGTTTATGTTGACGATATGATCATTGTGAGCAATAATAAGGATGCTAGTATGCGACTGAGACAATTTCTCGATAGAAGTTTTGGAGTTAAGGACCTCGGAAAGTTAAAATACTTTCTCGGAATAGAGGTGGCACACGGAGCTCAAGGGCTCTTCCTTTGTCAACGGAAATATGCTTTAGAAATAATTACTGAAGCGGGATTACAAGGAGCAAAACCAGTGAACACGCCTATACAACCAAATCATGGTTTGTCACTAGCAGAAGGATATCTCTTGCGTGATCCTATGAAATATAGACGGCTGGTAGGACGATTAATTTATCTGACTATAACACGCCCAGACTTGGTTTACTCGGTTCATATCTTGTCACAGTTCGTTCATGCCCCAAGGAAAGAGCACCTGGATGCGGTGTTTCGCGTAATACGGTATCTTAAAGCTAGTCCAGGAAAGGGGATTGTCATTGATAAAAACTGTGACTTATCTTTGCGGGGATATTCAGATTCTGATTATGGTAGCTGTCCTCTATCGAGACGGTCTTTAACTGGGTATTTCGTTTCACTCGGTAATACACCCGTTTCGTGGAAAGCAAAGAAGCAACCAACGGTAGCAAAATCCACCGCCGAGGCCGAATATCGAGCTTTAGCAGGCGTTACAAGCGAGCTCCTTTGGTTGAAATCATTTCTTGGCTTGCTTGGAGTAGTTCATGATCATCCTATGAAGATTTTTTTGTGATAACAAAGCTGCGTTACATATTGCTAAGAATCCAGTATTTCATGACCGAACGAAACATATTGAGATAGATTGTCATTTCGTTCGTCATCATCTCGTTCAAAGGACGATTTCCGCATCTCATGTCCGCGGTAAGGAGCAAATTGCCGACCTGTTTACTAAGGCCCTCGGGGGAGAAGCTTTCCAATATCTTCAGTCCAAGTTGGGTGTTACATTGCCAAGTATGCCAAGTATCCCAACTTGAGGGGGAGTATTGAGAAGATATTATTGGAGTCTAGATATTATTTGGGTCTATTATTGCTTAATTGTCTAGCAAGCTAATGATATAGGTTACCTTAATTTTAGGTCGTAGATAAGATCGTAAATATCTTAGAGATTTGTATTTACTATATAAATACCCTATCATGTATATTGTTTCATTCATTCAATTATCAATATACTAAAACTCTTCCCCAGTTCTCGTTTCTTTATTAACCTTTAGAGTAATTCCAGTATAATTATTTTTAACATTCCTCAACTTGCAAATACTCTGAACATTGCATTTCCATTAACTAGAGAATTCCAAGCTTGCAAGACCTTAGTATCATAATCGTTGTGCTCCGCCCAACAATTAAAAAAACTAAATCTCCTCTTTACTGTTCCTTGATAGTAGTAATAATTAAGGGAGAGTGGTCAGATAATCCTGAAGGTAAGATATTGGCCTGAGTATTAGGATGGTCAATCAACCATTGAGGATTAATCAACATCCCATCAAGTTTAGACCAAATTCTACTATTCAGCCCTCTTTTATTAGTCCAAGTATGTTCACATCCGAAACAGTGAATGTCATCCCGAGTACAATCAAGGATGCATTGATTAAAAGAAAGCATTTTAGATAAAGGACCATTACTTCCATACACCATAGTAATATGGAAAATCTTGTTAGACCCATGATGTAGAACTTTTATATGGACCAGTTGATCATAAACCCGGGAAGAAATCCTAGTCGCCAATCTAGAATTCCAAAAAGAAAAAAAAACATATTCTGCCATTATAATGATGTGAGTAATATTATTAATAACCAAAAAAGAAGAGAAATTGTTTCTGATAATAGCTGCAGCAATATTATGTTTTAACTATTGTTTCCAAAAGTCCCAAGACTTCAAACTTATTAGCACAAAGATACGAGTAATTTTTAACCTCCTGCTACTTTAAAAGGTCGTTAAAGCCTCTAATGTTCCATGAGGATATGATTATTAAAAATGATGTCTGGAAGTTCTCCTTCCTGGTTATTATGCAATAGACTGATATCCTCCATTAACACACCCAAACCAGCCCTTCCTTCAAGTACTACAGCAAAGTTATTAAGAATAGGAACGTCAGTATGCTCCATTTCCTTTTACTATGTACAGTAATAAATCATTTCTTTCCCGG
>JAGPOY010010178.1:1956-17782 GCA_018983105.1 Silene uniflora | reverse complement strand
AATCAGAAGCAAGCAATCAAGCACTAGCCTACAATTTGATGCACAACGCAATCAATTAATTCACAATCTAGTTATGCCCTTTATAAATAATTCGGATGATTGTCAATCTGTATGGATTGTCATCTGCTCTTAACTAAATTGTTCTATACGAACACTTTCTTAGAATCCATAATTGATCTTAATATTAAAAACGAGTTCTCCTTGCGTCAGTATTTTCCATACAATTATGTTTATAAACTAGTTTGTTGTCGAATGGGAGAATTTCAAGGATGTGGGTGTGAGTTGGTTTTTTCCTAAATGCATTTTTTTTGGGTCAATCGATCTAGGTTTTTTGGTTATTTATTTTAATATATGATTTAAATGGTTTAGTCAACAAATTATATTTTCAACCAAAATATGGCTAGTTTGGACAATATTTTGATAAAACAGCTATTTTGGCGAATAGTTTGAGTGAAATGGTTATTTTGGCAAAAGACCTATAATGAAAGTGAAATTAGACCTGTTTATTAACACATATGTCAACTAACTTAGTTGGTAAAGTCATGCATGAGAGAGGTGGTACTCATGACTTGTGTGGATGCGTTCGAATTCTGTCGGTACCAAAATCGTATTTCTATCTCCCTTTACACATAGGACAAAAAAAATTGAACTCTAATTCAAACATTCCAAACTCATAAACAGTTACGTGTGACCTTATAATCTAATTAATTCAAACCCACCGTCAATAGTTCATAAATACACAAATTTGTATACTCAAGAAACCTAATTATTTAAACTCTAACCCGAACATGAAAACAAATTTTCCTATCCACCACAATCTATGTTTTCCTAATCAAAACAATTAAACACTAACCCGAACATTCAAAATAGAGAAACAGTCTAGTCACACTATAACCAAATTCAAACACGCCATCGTAAAGTCGTAAATTTGTATACTCAACAAACCTAATTTAAACTCTAACCCGAATACGGAAACAAATTTTCCTATCAAGACATTCCACAATTTCCGTTCTAAATCAAATTAAACTCAAACCCGAACATTCAAAATAGACAAATAGTTACGAGTCAACCTATATAAGTCAAACCCACCCAAAAACACAAAATTACCCAACAAATCCTGTTTTCGACTGTCTCCTACTGTTATTTATTCACCTGCAAAAATCAAATAAAAATGGCGAAAATAGCAGTAGGATGTGAACCAGTGGTGGGTTCATTAAATACACCAAAAAAGAAAGATTACAGAGTTACTAATCGACTTACTGAGGGTAAACGACCTCTATACGCCGTCGTTTTCAACTTCATTGATTCCCGTTTTTACAATGTTTTCGCCACTGTTGGCGGTAACCGGGTAACTTTATTCACTTTTTCATATTCTTACTGATCAATTTAACATGGGTTGTTACTTTTTTGAGCTCAATTGTAGATTTTTGAGGTTAATTGATTGTTACCATGATTGATTAAGAGGTTAAATTGATTAAAGTTTTCATCTTTTGCAGTAATTAAGTGTATGAGATAATGGGTTTTGAGTTGTTTGTTAATCAATGTGAAATTGTATGTAAATTTGTGATCTTTGATGTTGATTAATGGGTTAGATTGATTAAAGTTTTCATCTTTTGCAGTAATTAATTGTTTGAATATTAGGGTTTTGAGTTGTTTTGATAGTTAAGAGTGAAATTGTATATATAGTTGTGATTTTTGAGTTATGTATTTGGTATTTGGGGGTTTGGAAGATCAATAGTAGTTCACATTTTGGGTAATAGGGGTTGATTGGGTGCTATAAAACCCTAGTTAATGTGTATATTTGCCGCGGCCTAGCCGTCTTGGCAGGAGCTGCTTTTGAGGCACTGAGGTAATGTTGGTATTCTTATATGTGTGTACTTTAGTATAGCTATGCATATAGGAAATCAGCAATGGGTGTTTTTAGCTGTTGGGTTTTTCGATAAGAGCCAATATCCTCGAGTTCCTGCATTGGTGGAGGCATTGGGTTTGTAAAAACGAGAACTTTGGACTTTTGGAGTAGTTCTTATCGGAGTGTTTGGAGTGGATCCATTGTGTAGCTCAAGCTAGCCAACCTGCGTGGATTGCGGGTTTAGTCTATTTCGCTGGCACCTTTATGGCTTTATCACTATATCTAAAGGGGCGTAAGAATTTCACTCTCTAGGGAATGACATTTACTGAGCTAACCGCTATCCAGTGTTTGGTAGAGCTAACTTACTTCTACTGTTGGTTGTGATTAGGGATATTTTGAAAAGCGGATGTAATTTTGCTCGGTAGTTTAGTTGGGTGGCTAGCGGCTTTCTAATCTTGTCTTTCGTATTTCTAGGTGACGATTTATAGATGTCTAGAAGGCGGCACAATTGCAGTTCTGCAATCTTTCATTGATGAGGATGTAAGTAAACTCATCCATCATCTCAGCACATTTTTTTAGTACTTGGTTGTTTTGTATCTTCTCCTTTATTATGCTGTAAAGATGTAAGCCAAAGGCTGTTGTGTGGAGCAGAAGGAGGAATCTTTCTATACTGTCAGCTGGGCTTGTGATGTGGACCGTACACCACTCCTTGTTGCTGGAGGAAGCAATGGCATTATACGTGTAATTGATGCTGCAAATGAGAAGATACACAAGGTATGTTTAGCAAGTCTTTTACTTGGCACCGTAAGGCTTTATGAACTGTGATATGATCAACATCTCAACCTTAGTGCTACACTGTCACAGTGTATTAGTTTACTGTAATGAAGATTTATAGCAGGGTGCCTTCTTTTTTGAATAAATCTGTTTCCCAGGGGAGTAGAGCTGGGATGGAAGTGAATCTCATTTATTTAATTTTGAGTTCTCCTAGTTTTCTTTTCTTTTTTTCTTTTTTCCCCTGAGCTTCTATATTTCAATTGTTTCCTGTGAATGTTTGCAGAGTTATGTTGGTCACGGGGACTCGATCAATGAGATAAAAACCCAGCCTTTGAATCCATCACTTATAGTGTCCGCAAGCAAAGTAAGTAGAGACAAAATCATGATTTTTGAACATGTAAGGAATTTATTACTCATGTTATTAGTTGTTCAGGATGAATCGGTTCGGTTGTGGAATGTTCATACCGGAATTTGTATTTTGATATTTGCTGGAGCTGGGGGTCATCGAAATGAAGTATTGAGCGTGGTGAGTCTTTGATAAGATGGTTTGAGATGCCTCTTTTTGCATGGCTCAGACTTTTATTAGCCAGTTATTCCTTTCGTGACTTCCATACCGTGATGACATTGCTTTCATCTTGTCAGGACTTTCATCCTTCTGATGAACACCGAATTGCTAGCTGTGGGATGGACAACACAGTTAAAATCTGGTCGATGAAGGGTAATGATCTTTCCTTTAGTTTGAGAAATCGAAATTCTGTGCATTTATTTTCTGAATTTCTGTACAGCAGAATTCAACCTCCTTACTGATGAATCACTTACCCTTTTAATATGACATATGTGTGCTACCCTTATTATATCATGTATTACATACGATATTCTACTGATAATACAGAAGAACTTGTCATTCCTGAATTCCTAAACATTTGTAGGCATAAACTGGGCTTCGGCCCCCTTTTGCATCGGAGGAAAAAAAAACATTAGTACGCATGAATGATGTTGGCAATGTGCTAAGCTAGTAATGATATTTATTCTATGTTACATTAAAATGCTTTGTTGCCCCTTTTGTTCCACCTAATTTTTGTAAAGCTTGATGCAGAGTTTTGGCCGTATGTGGAAAAATCTTTCACATGGAAAGACCTTCCTTCAAAGTTCCCTACAAAATATGTGCAGTTCCCAGTAAGTTGATACATTCTTTTTCCCCTTGATCTTCTAAATCCTCTCAAACAGAGTTGCTTCTGCTCTAATGTATCATTCCCTTTCGTCTCTATATGTTCTGCTTTGTTCTCTATCCCTCGGTCTGGACGTAACAGTTTGCAATTGTCGCAGATATTCCTTGCCGCAGTTCATACAAACTATGTTGACTGCACTAGATGGCTTGGGGATTTTGTTCTTTCTAAGGTATGTCCTAAGGACCAATTCTCTTGTGATGCAACTCCTTCATTTGGTGATTCATGCGAGCCTTCTACCTTAGTAAAGTCTGTCACTTTACAGTAAATTTATCTTTCAGTTGTTTAGCAACTCAACATCCTAACCGCTACAACAACACTACTCCAGTGCCTCAATGGCTCCCGCAAATTGTGGGGTAAGGGGGAGAGGGTCGGGTGTACAACATCCTAACCTCTAAAAAATTAGTAAGCTGCTGTTGTCCATGTTAGTTGCTCTTGGGCATTCATTCACTTCTACATTAGACTAGAGCTTAAACTTTAAAGCTTAGGCCATAGAATTCTTTTGAATCAGAAGAACGATCGACTATAACATCTTAAGTGGAGTATGTCAACATTTTTTGTAATAAATGCTGACTTGCTTCATGCTAGTGCTGCAATCAT
The DNA here is from genome assembly GCA_018983105.1 of Silene uniflora. Classification (NCBI taxonomy): domain Eukaryota; kingdom Viridiplantae; phylum Streptophyta; class Magnoliopsida; order Caryophyllales; family Caryophyllaceae; genus Silene; species Silene uniflora. The sequence continues at coordinate 13,333 of JAGPOY010010178.1, read as the reverse complement.
ATATTTCATTTGGTACATTTATTCAGATCTCAGAACTCTGAGCTAACATTCTCCAAGTTTTCTTGACTACAGTACAACTGTTTCTCTGATCTTCGTCTGGTTTGTTGTAGAGTGTTGACAATGAGATTGTACTGTGGGAACCTATTATGAAGGAACAGTCTCCTGGTGAGGTGAGTATATTTCTTTCGTAATTTTAGTTGTCGTCGTGACAACATGCATGAATGCCATATTCAGGATTGCATTTTTCTCTAAGATGAAACTAACTCGTGTGATGCTCCATACTTTTCAGGGCTCAGTTGATATCCTTCAGAAATACCCTGTGCCTGACTGTGATATTTGGTTCATAAAGTTCTCATGTGATTTCCATTATACGGCAGCTGCTGCAGGTATTATTTGCTTTCATATCCCGTTATTGTTTGATTCTGTTCTCAGCATTTTCTATTCGGCAGTTTTATACCCTATTTTCCCCTCCTTATACCACCATGTATGTTGCTTGAAATTCTATACTGCTTTGTTATTCAGGCAACAGGGAAGGAAGGATCTACGTATGGGAGCTGCAATCTTGTCCTCCAGTTCTCATCGCGAAGTACGCTTTATATTTTATCTACGTCAATTCTTTTTGAAAAGTTTTGGGTGTGACCGTCGTATGGTATGACCAGATGAGTTTTTGGAAATTATGAATCCAGTTTTAAATGTAGCTCACGCAAAACCTTGAGCCTTTAGTTGTCCTACCATAACCATAAGACCGACTTACCAATTAGTCCCTGTGTGCAATTCTTTATCCTTATTATTCGTGGTGACTCCTTGTTACCAATGATTACTTTTCAGGCTCTCACATCCTCAATCAAAGTCCCCTATTAGACAAACTGCTATGTCAGTTGATGGAAGGTAATTTTGAGTATCTCGAGCCCTTGACAGTATATTATATAGATAAATGAGTGGCCGTATTTCTTGCTGTAGAAATGTACTAACATGATGAAGTTTTGTTTCAGCACTATTCTAGCTTGTTGTGAAGATGGAAATATCTGGCGTTGGGATGTAGTACCCTCGTCATAGATACGAGGAGCTATCATCCAGAGGTAACCCACCAAAGGTTAGTTTATTACCTAGTTCCAATCAATGTTTTGATCGAAGGATTGTAAGAGTATGATTTGAATCTATTCGTTAAGTTCTGGGTAATTGGTATTCGTATATACATTCAATTAATTTTGCATTCTAGCTGTTTAAGAAAGACTGACATCATGACTTCATGAGCGACGGACTGATTTTCTTAAAACTTGGTCTGTGTCATTATGCAGAGCTGCAATTTGCAACTTAATCTTTTCTGATTACCAATCTTGGATGGTGCCATTAAGCCACTATAGTTACTCCGTAAGATATGGGTATACTTGGATTTGTGAAAGACTGTTTTCATATCTTTTTTGTTTACAGAATATTGATGGCTGAAACGTTTGCGTCCCTTGGTGTAAAGTACTGTGTTGAGGCTATGGTGTTGAACGAGGTGAACGACGTCTTGACTCGACAATGTGGGTACGTCTGATGTTACTCATGTCTCAATCTATATTCTTTATGTATGGTGGGGGCTACTGCAAAGGCTTACTTGTGTTCTTTGGGAACTGGTGGAGTGGTGGGTGCACATAGCGGGATCATGTAAGGGACTGTGTGACCCACGCGACATGGTTGAGTGGAATGTTGCGAGCTTGGGTCCAAATCTTTCACTGCTGCTTCATTGTCTTAGAAACAAAAACTCGAGGACGATGCTCAATTTTCTTATGCTAATCAAACATTGTAGCTCCCACAACTTTTATTTAAATGAAATTAAAGTTTATAAGAATTTCCTTTCATGCACAGCTGCTCAAACTAGTAGCACCAACTAATTTGTGTTTCTATCAAGTTGCCATACAAAATTTCCTTAGGGCGTTGACTTTTGACTGGGTTAATTTGGGTCAAAGTACATCTCTTCTTTTTTTTTTCCCCTCAAAGTCTACTGAAATTTCTCGTCTTTTTCTGGGGATTATCATTGAAAAACCAACCTACATTATGCTAGCGTGTATAGGCAAACCGCAAACGAAAGAGCGTGAAGCTTTGAGGGAAGCAATTCAATGTGCACCCTTTGGAAAATTTCAAAGTTTTGGTTAAAATGTTGTGTTTTTTTCAAGGTTATCTTATACCTTTAGGCTTTAGCAGTCCACCCCTGCCGAAAATTTTCACTCCGCTCACTTCAAATCCTGGCTTCGTCACTGAGATAGGCTATGTTGGGTCCTAAATAGGCTGCTAACTGGTAACCCCTAACTCCCTAAGTGACGGAGCGAGTAAATGGGTACTTATAAAGTGGTAGGGCAGGTATAGTTGTTATTTTCCACCTTCAAGACGGGTAGAGTTCCAAAAGTTTCACCCATAAAGGGTCTTGACTCTTGGGGGTACCAGTGGTGGATCTAGAGGGGGCCTAGCAGGGGCGGTCGCCCCCCGTTACCCGGAAATTTCAAAGTTTTTAGGATTTTCCCATTTTTTTTCGCTTTCCTTTACACCATTACGAGTCCTTAGTTGGAGATAATGTCCAATGGATACAGAAGTCCTTTGTTGTTTATCTAGTCAATATATTTTGGATTATTCCATTGCTATATTATTGGCGCAAGTGTATGATAAGTTGGCTTCATTACATTAATTGTAATTGAAGTGTTCACATCGTGTATTCTCTGTAAGCTAAGTCAACGAGATTGTTTGGAATGAGCTTCCTTCAATATATGAAAATAATATGGGCATAGAACAATCTAGAATATTGACTAAATAAACTATACTCCGTAGTTATTAAGATATTGTCTAACCGCACAAATTCTCATTCGTGACTCGTCACCAGCTAACAGAGAAATGCGAGTATTTTATGATAATGAATAATTCTTGTAGATAATTACTTTTTATCATAAAATTGTAACATTTCCTCGGTCACAAAAGAGATCAACTGGTCTAAGAGAGCTCACTTTTTGAGGCAATTCGGTGTCCTTGTCGCAAAGTTGCTGCGGAAATCTTAACGTCCGGTCATTGTTATAGAACTAGTGTGTAGTGGTGATGATAGGTTAGCTGCATTTGTTCACCATCATTTTGCAAGTAACTTTCATTAGGTCTTAACTCAAAACTTCTAAAAGTTGCCAATCATTCAACTCCCTCTATTTTGGTCAATATTTTACCATTGTTTCGAGCACAAAGACAAATGAATTGAGAGATGAGTGCTTTATTAGAAGTCAACTTTTACATAGTTAAAATAGTGACGTAAAGAAATGACTGAAACTAATTAAGGAGCAGTAGGTCTTGCTTGCGACGGGTATTTTGTGAGAGGAAATGGGTAGAGGGGACAAGGTGGGCACCCTCCCATGTGCTTCTTCACTCACCCTTGATGGGTATTTTGTGAGAGAATATGGTATCCGTCTTAAGCTTGCGACGGATACGCCCCGTCTTAAATGAGAATTTGTGATTAAGGAAAACCTAAAGAAATGAAAGACAAAGGGTAGTTCTAATGGTTGGGCTGCTGGCTCAAGCGCTCGTCGTCTCTATTCCGCTCTACGCCATCCTATACTAGTTTTATTATATTGTATTATCGTTGTTTTAGTTTTTAATTATGGATGTATTATCATGGGCTTAGTGAGCCGGAATACTATGTAATACGTCTTTTTCACTATAACAAAAAAAAGGGGTAGTTCTAACTCAATTTGGCACACTTGTAAGAATATATTGGGTCAAATACTATTTATGTGGACATACTATTATATCTATTGTATTTGTTAGCTATCTTTTAAGTTTAGCCCAATATAGTGATCCATCCGGATAATATAATACGGGCATATTAATTACGTCTTATAAAGTATGGGCCGGATATCTTAATTGTGTAGATACCCATTAGGTTACTAATGCATGATGGGCGTATTAGAATAAGGAGACTATATATAAGTCACCTGGGTAATTGTGTAGATACCCATTAGGTTACTAATGCATGATGGGCGTATTAGAATAAGGAGACTATATATAAGTCACCTGGGTTATGGTCCCTAGTAGCACACAATAACCTAATCTCCCCGCATCCCATCAGTAGAGAGATCCTGTCGGTATGTGTGTCTACTAGAAGACCTAATCCTCAAGACAGTCCTTCAGACGGTTCATCCCAAGTTCCCAACCTTTCGTCATGTAATCAGGTACGCTTCTATTAGCAATAATATCTCAAGATCTCCAATGCAATAATATCTACACAATTACCTCCTCAAATCAATCCTTATTCTCATATATTTGTAAATACAGCAAGTATCATTTACCTCCTCTAATTAGTGTAATTACATAAGGCTCCTATCCTTATTTAGCTTGTAAAGTTTAGTATATAAGCATGTATTCTCATTGTCAATAAATACAATTCATTTCACAGAAACCTTATTGCATTATATGGTATCTACGAGTCTAAATCGATCCAACCTCCTACGTCCCAAACGCCCTTCCTTCAAACGTCAGAAACACCATCTCGCTCAACCTCATACAGACATGGCAACCTCCATCCAAACCGACTCCATCATCATCAACCCCCACGACGCCACGAAACCCCTCACCGCACCTAACCTCAGTCACGTAGTGAAGTTAAACCCTCTCAACTACACTTCGTGGCGGTTCCAACTAACCAACATCCTTTTCGGCCTGAGTCTCTTAGGTTTTTTGGATGGCTCTCACCCAAAACCCGCTGCCACCATCCTGGATGAAACCAACCAGGAGCAGCCAAACCCCGCACATCTATCTTGGTTAAAGCAAGATGGACTCATCTTGGGTGCCCTTATGGGCACCATCACCGCAGCCCTGCAAACCCTCATTGTTCGGGCTAAGACTGCGAAAGAAGCATGGGACATACTAGCCCAAACCTACGCTAACCCGTCACGCATCCACATACAACAAATTAAAGCAAAATTTGATTCGATTTCCAAAACCACGGATCAAACCATAACCGAATATATCCACGCGATTAAAGCGTGTGTGGATCAACTTGCTCTCATGGGCAAAAACCTAGATCCGGAAGACGTCATCTCGAGGGTCCTTAATGGCCTCGATTATGAAGAATACAAATCCGTCATCGACGTAGTTAGAGCACGCGACACACCCATACCCTTTGAAGTGCTCCACGAAAAACTTCTACAACAAGAATTGATCATCAAACAAAACCCTACTGTCAACCACTACCAACCATCAGCGAACCCCGCGTTCAAAAACAACCACCATCACTACCGCAACAACAACCGCTCCACCACACCCTATCCCAATCAACCCCAACCCGCTGTTCCTCAACACAACCAATCAAATCCTCGTCCCTTTAAAGGACGATGTCAATGGTGCAGGGAAACCGGTCACGTCATTTCTCAATGCCCTGCTTTTCGCAACCTCTATCCCAACATTGCCTTCCCTGCACCTCCACCAAACCGCTACCACCAATCCACTCCTCAAGCCCATGCTGCTGCTATGTACCCTACCAACCCGACCCCATCTCCAGGATATCTTCTTGACAGCGGCGCCAGTCATCATGTCACCAACGACCTGGACACACTCGCATTCCATTCTCCGTACTCTGGTCTTGATGAGCTCCTAATCGGAGACGGTTCCGGCCTCAATATCGCCAACACAGGTACGCTTCAATTACACGGACTTAATTTAAAAAAACGTCCTTCATGTTCCTAAGATATCGCGCAATATTATTTCTATTTCTCAATTATGTCGCGACAACAACGCATATGTTATTTTCTCACACAACTGTTTCTTTGTTAAGGCGATGGCAACGGGAACCACCCTCCTCCAGGGACGGGTTAAAGACGGAATCTATGAGTGGAGTCCTTCAAGACCGAGAACCTACAATGCTATCAAAGGACCTACTCCGCTATCTTTACATCATAGGCTAGGTCACCCTTCATATGATGTAATCAAATCAATTAATAAAAATTTGCATTATTCTACTACTGATTTTATTCATTGTGAATCGTGCAATACTACCAAAAGCAAAAAGTTACCATTTTCGCACTCTTCGTTTCGCACAACCGAGTCCTTAGAACTCCTATTCTCGGACCTTTGGACGAGTCCAGTACCATCGTTTGATCACTTTAAGTACTATGTCATTTTTGTCGACCATTTTAGCAAATATATATGGATGTATCCACTTAAAAGAAAATCCGACACAAATCAAGTTTTTATTCAATTCAAAGCTATTGTCGAAAAATATTTCGCCAAACCAATTAAACATTTTTTCTCCGATAACGGAGGTGAATATGTTAAATTAAATACGACACTCCTTAACAACGGCATTTCTCATTCGACATCTCCTCCTCACACACCCGAGCATAACGGGTATGCCGAAAGGAGGCACCGTCATATAGTAGAAACGGGTTTAGCCCTTCTCAAACATGCTCATTTACCCACCAAATATTGGCCTTTCGCCTTTAGTACCGCGACTTATTTAATAAATCGACTTCCCACTCGATCTCTCAATGGCAAGTCACCTTACTTCATGCTCCACAATAAACAACCCGAATACAAGAATTTACATAACTTCGGTTGCCTATGCTATCCGTGGTTACGACCCTACACAAAGCACAAGTTAGAAGATCGTTCAATTCCTTGCGTTTTCGTTGGGTATTCTACCACGCAGAGCGCCTTTCATTGCCTTGACCCAAAGACACATCGTATATATACATCACGTCATGTAAAATTCTACGATGATATCTATCCTTTCGCTTCCGCATCACCATCCGCCTCACCAAACCCTCCTATTGACGAATGGACAACCTTTTCTCTCCACATTCTCCCTCCTTCTCCTTCTCAATCACCGTCCATCAGCAACCCTACTCAACCTCAGCCTACTCGCCCGAGCTCTTCCTCTTCTGAACCCAGCTCAACCGCCACTGTACCCACTCCTCTAGTCTACTCACGTCGACCTGTTTCTCGTCCCACACCCTCTGTCGAACCCACTGTCGAACAACCTCCCACTACTACTATACCTCCTAATTCCAATCCCATCGACCCAACCCCTACTGCCATTCCCACTGCATCCACTACAGCTCCTACTCCACCTTCCTCTGCCGCATCCACAGACCCCACTACTCACACCACTCGTCCCAAAACTAAGCCACCTCCACCACCCAAAACTATCAAAACTCGACTAGATAATAACATTCGCCTACCCAATCCTAAATACGCCAAGCTCGCTCACACTTCGCCCCTCCCAACCTCTCTTCCTAACACTGTTAAACAAGCCCTCGTACTTCCCCATTGGCGCCAAGCTATGCAGGACGAGTACGACGCTCTAAAACGCAACAACACCTGGACTTTAGTCCCGCGAACAGCCGCTCACAACCTCGTTGGCTGTAAATGGGTCTATCGTAACAAATATAATCCCGATGGAACTCTCAAGCAACATAAGGCTCGCCTCGTTGCAAAAGGGTTCAATCAACGACCCGGCATCGACTACACGGAAACCTTTAGTCCCGTGATAAAACTCACTACAGTTCGTTTAATCTTATCCTTAGCCGTAACCAAAAATTGGCCCCTTCGACAACTCGATGTGAATAATGCCTTTCTGCAAGGCACGCTCACTGACAGTGTTTTTATGTCTCAACCACCGGGATTTGTTGATCAAACTCATCCTGATTTCGTTTGTAAATTAAATAAAGCAATCTACGGTTTAAAACAAGCTCCTCGCGCTTGGTACACCGAACTTAAATCATATCTCACCACTAACGGTTTTCATCAATCAATTTCTGATCCTTCATTATTTATTCTACAAACACCTACAATACAACTCTACATGCTAATCTATGTTGACGATATCATAATTACTGGACCAAACATGACCCACTTACAAACATTTATCACAAAATTATCAACTCGCTTCTCACTTAAGGACCTTGGACCTCTATCCTACTTCCTTGGTGTCGAAGTTACTCCCAATGCTCAAGGTATTCACCTCAGTCAATCTAAATACATTCATGATCTCCTTACGAAGTACAACATGGCAGACGCCAAACCAACTACAACACCAATGGCTACCTCCCCACCTCTTCTTCGTGAAGACACATTTCCGCTTCACGACCAATCGAACTATCGAGCTATAGTCGGTAGTCTACAATACCTTAATCTCACTCGCCCCGACATAGCTTTCACCGTAAATCGCCTAGCTCAATTTCTTCATCATCCCACCTCCAACCACTGGATTGCCCTAAAACGCCTTCTTCGTTACCTCCAAGGATCTCAAACCCATGGCATCCAACTATATAAAGACACCCCGCTTTGTCTCCATGCCTACTGTGATGCTGATTTTGGTGGCGACAAAGACAGCTATCTTTCAACGACTGGCTACATTGCCTATCTTGGTCGGAATCCCATTGCGTGGTCCTCCAAGAAACAAAAAGGTATTGCTCTCTCGACGACAGAAGCTGAATTTCGAGCTGTAGCCTCTGTTACTACAGAAACTTTGTGGCTTCGTCATCTCCTATCCGAATTGAACATCCAAGTTCCAAAACCGCCTGCCATATTTTGTGACAACATCTCCGCTACACTCTATGCAAAGAACCCAGTATTCCACTCTCGAATGAAGCACATGGCAATTTCTTTCCACTACGTCAAGCAACAACTACAACAAGGTCAGATACGAGTCTCTCACATTGCAAGCACGGACCAAATAGCGGACATCCTCACCAAGCCACTGCACAAACAACAATTTCTTGATCTACGGGACAAGCTTGGACTCATCGAAAGAACGTCCAACTTGAGGGGGCGTATTAGCAATAATATCTCAAGATCTCCAATGCAATAATATCTACACAATTACCTCCTCAAATCAATCCTTATTCTCATATATTTGTAAATACAGCAAGTATCATTTACCTCCTCTAATTAGTGTAATTACATAAGGCTCCTATCCTTATTTAGCTTGTAAAGTTTAGTATATAAGCATGTATTCTCATTGTCAATAAATACAATTCATTTCACAGAAACCTTATTGCATTATAGCTTCCGCATCTAGTATTACCGAATAATTTAGTATGAAGATTATGGTCTCTATTCAGATTAAATCTAACAAGTGGTATCAGAGTCACCTTCATATTAAATTATTTGGGATTGATTTGGCTTACACGATTGTATATGGGTACAATTATGTGCAAATTTGGTTTAATTTAAGTTTCCGCATTGCTGCAATTGTCTATTTAGTAAATCAATGCTCATGTAGTGTTTATCAGACGCATACAAATCACATGTTTAGCAAGAGTTGACTGATGGTATATTAATTATTTAAAGCGTGTGATATTTTTTTAAGGGCGTCGATTATAATTGGGATTAGGGGTTTTAATGATCCTGTTATTTTGCCCGTAATTATGATTTGTGGGATTTTGAGGAATAAATATTTTATTATCTGTATGTTTGTTATTGATGGGCATATTTAAGGGTTTGGTTAAAGTTGTGTAGATTTGGTTATGCATTCAGTTACGCAATTAGGCAAGTTACATATCTACGCGACTTCTGTGCAAGAGTATTAATCCCACTCTATTATGTCCAACATGTTTCCCCTTAATTATGTACTAGTGCCTAGTTAGACAATTGATGCTCATGTGGGTGATTTGCCCAATTGATTTTGGTATTATTGTGAGCGTTTCGCATGCTTATTCAGATTACAATCATACGGGTAATATGTTTTAGGATTTGCGATATTGTAGCAATTATAAATTGTTAAAAAATTTTAAGTTATTCGCTATCCATATGGGTTCACCATGCGAAATTCGTTGGTCTCTGTTTCAATTTATGATATAAGGCAATTATTATGATTATGAATTTGGTACGGTTAATTTTGCATGTTGTGGTTCTGTTTTCATTCGAATTTCGGTTGGCTTTTGTTATTGCATTTCTAAATCATGCTTTACGGTTTCGGTTTTGGTATGATATGCTATTAAGGATTAGAATAAGGTAAGAGTTCTAATTAGAACCAGGTATTAAATAGTATGTCGACAAAATTCGATTATGATTATGATCAAAGTATTTAAGCATGATAATTTGAGATAGGCTTTATAATGATTCAGACTTATGGTATGACAAGTGAAGAATAAAGTTATAAAGGTATAGTTTGTCAATATTGACCAACTTGTACGGCAATGAACTATTACGATGATAATTTTATCTATTACTAGTAATTAATAATTCGGGTCACTTGTCATTTAAGAGCTTATTTTCAGATTAAACATTGGCCATACGGATTTATAGTAATGGGTCTAATATTTTGGGTTGTTTGATTGACATAATAAGTTGCCAAAGTAACCTCTATTGTGTAAGTTAAACAATTTCGAATATTATGACTACAGTGTGTGATTGAGTTTCATGCGGATAATGGTCGGCCCAAAGGAAGGCTATTATTTGGCCGAAGTTCAATCATGCTTGTAGTGGTAAATATGTAACAATTGTAAGGTTTCCATGTGAATATTAAGTCGGCCCAAAGGTAGGCTTAATGTTTGACAGGAGTTTATTGTTAATATTTGATCACTACACCAAGATGACCACTTACAAGTTAATTTTATGTCCAAAGACTAAAGTTAATGTTGTGCTAGGTGTCTTGTGATGATGGGATGCCAATATTGAATCTGAAAATCAAGTTAAGGGAATGTCATTATGTTTATGACACTCATAAGGATGCCCATAAAGCTTTTAAGATGAATAAATTCAATTCTTTGATTTAGTGTGTGTAATTCATGCGAATAATGATCGGCCCAAAGGAAGGCATTATTTGGCCGAATTGCATTTACACGTTGGGTAATAAATATGTGACGATTATTCGGATTTTCATGTGATTATTAAGTTGGCCCAAAGGAAGGCTTAGTATTCGACATGAGTTTATCGTCAATATTTGATTACAATTACTAAAGAGTAGTGTCATTAACAAGTTAGTATTTATGTCCAAAGACTAAATATTTAATTTCGCAAAGACACTTTAACCTTTTGAATTTATTAAAAATATAAGGACATTGTTTTGTTCATTCAGGTTGACATTTATGGTTATTGTATCTGTCATATTCAGTTAAATTCTCAATTCGGATGAGACCGTTATTAAATGAATGGTAAGAGAATTTTAATACTTATTTCAGGTCACTACTACAAAAACCATTATAGACATCCGACTTTTTTACTAATAGACATCAGACTTAGCCTCCGATGTTAAGTTGAGTGATGTGCATTATAAGACAATAGACATCAGACTTAAGTCTGATGTCTATTTGATCAATGGACATCGGATATTTAGGAAAACCGATGTCTATATGTCTTTTAGGCATCGGATTTTTAAAAAGTCTGATGTCTATTTCAGAAATAGACATCAGATATCTTAAAA